>NNCF01136066.1:25437-53157 GCA_002313205.1 Laupala kohalensis | reverse complement strand
TCTTTCTTTCTTTCTTTCTTTCATTTATTAAAAATCGGACCTTTGCTACAGCTCATTTTCTTAGAGGAGCTCATCCTCAGTGGATATACATGCGATCTTAGAGACAGTTCATTTTGAGCTCGCCTGTGCAGCTCAAAGTTGTGGTAATAACTGACGTTATTGTACAATAATTGATTAAAAGTAGAAGCAAAATGGATATTTGGGGATGAGGAAATTTGAGGAGTTGCCACTTCGTACATGTTGTCCCAGAGTATCCAAGAATAGCGAAGGGAAGAAAGTGATGTAGGAACAAAATGAGGCAACGCTGTTCTTTTTGCAACTGACCATTTTTGGTTGGTCCAGTGCCAAATAGGGGTCCATGATCTTCTGTAATCCTCGCCGATATCCTTGTCTGATTCTAATTCAACTATAGTAACAGCAGGAAAGAGCTGAACGCACTCTTCATTGTTTATGAGAAGTGTTTTATGGCTCGCGACACAGTTTCTAAATTACAAATGGAAAAATGTATTTTAGCAGAGATGCGTTGTATCCAAGCTTCACTGCAATCAAGTTAAAAGAAAATTTTATTTCTATGAAATTGCACAAAAGAGCTGTAATTCGCTTCAAATCAAAGAAGTTGCTGGTGGTGATTTTTCAAAATCCTAAAAATGACACAGCATTTCGAATCATTTATACCATGGCTTGTATGTCCTTGCTATAACGTTTTAACTGTAATCTAATACCAGAGAATTCTATTCTAAAACACTCCGTTACCACTAGGGTTGTTCATTGTTGATAGTTCCATAATAAAGATGCCATAAAAAATTCCTTGTGCTGAAATACCATAGCTTCTTCTGTCAATTGCATAGATTGCAGAGAAGTTGCAGCATATTCTACCAATTGCAAAGCACCAATTGGTAGTAGATTAAGATGACTCAGGTCACTGACGCTGCTCTTCTGTGCAAATAATTTTCCACAAATATTTTAAAATTTAAAAAATTATTAAAGCGGTAAATAATTGTTTTGCGCTACACATCTATTTCCATCATCTTGGAATACAACAAAGATAGTGTACTCTTGCTAGCAGAATATGAAAAGTTGGTGTTTTCAGAATTAATTAAGTTATGTCTACCTTGAGGTACACAACATTAACTAAATATTTAAACATCGTTTCTTCTTTTGAGTGTTGGTGACTGAGAAAATAAACTTCAGAATACATTTTGAGAGAAAGGATAGTAAGCATTTGATCTTTCAAAGGATGAGCATTGATCAACATATAACGAAGAACACGAACACTAATATATAGTGCGTGTTTTTTTAGATATTGATTCCACCATTCATGAAATTGGTTCAAGAAATTATTATCGATAAACATTCATAATATTATATGCTGCTGTCAATCAGTTGTATTACAAACTTTTAAATACGTTCCATTACAAAATCTAACTATTATTTATGTTCCTTGTAAATAGAAAGACTTCTGAAAATGTATTTCCTGTTTTATTTGAAACCTAACATTTTGTATAAATTGTAAATTTCAGCTAATACATTATTTTCTGCATTTTGTTATGGGATAAAAGACAAATCTGAGGAATATTTTGTGTATGTTCCAATAATTCATTGTTCCATCAGAAGTTCTACCAAAGGAAGTCTTTAAGAGATTAAGCTCTTCTACGAATGTATGATTTCATGTCAATTTATAACAACCGAAATCTGTTTTCCAATTTATAAGATAAAGGAGGTCAGTAATGTAACAACCATATATAATGCCAACATATATAAGATTGAAGAAGGAATGTTACAAAATCTAACAGAAAAACAGCAGTTTAAGGAACAATTATATATAAATATATCTTTATTCTGCTTAATACGTACAAAAACTTTAATGCAAGATGGAAATTATATTGATGAAGTTAATACGGAATTGACTATGTGTCTAAGAAGAAAACTGAAGTAATTCCATAAAGAAATCAAGGAAGTGCGTGGCAACTCTGGGGTTTTTGGAAAAGTTAAAGATGAACGTTTTTGACTATGTATAAAGTAAGTTATTTTCACAGGTGCTGTACAGAACTTGCCCGTTACGCTACGAAAGACTGGTGCAGATATTACGTATTTCATATAATTGAATCATGTTTAATATATAATTAGTTCTTTATTCTAAGATATAAGTACATAAAAATAAGTACATAATATTTGTACATAAAAAAATTTATGTAATGCATATGGTATTGTAATAATTACAATAAATATACATTAACCTGAATGTCACATTATTCGTATATTTTGTGGGATATATCATGACTTTCAGTTTACAATTAATCCTTTCTCCGACGAGAAAAATCACACAATTCAAACCAATTAATATGAAAAATCTAATGTTGATGTTCATGTCAATTTCATTCGAGCAAAAACACCCTCCTAGTTCTGTCCAAAAGTTTGCTAACAATTTAGTCGTGTTCTCCTTTTATTCACCTCGGCGTCAACTGGTGCGGTAGTAATTGGTTTAACAAGGGGCAGGAAAACGACTTGAATCTCTTTTAAGGAAATAAATAACGACTATAACGTTCCACTCACCGACAAGGTTCGTGTTCACATTAGCGATAAGCTACAGGATTGTGGATCAGCGAAGACAGGTAGATGCACGTGATGTGGAAGGAACTGTAGATGTGTTCTCTACCTCCGAATCTCACGCGGTCTACAGTGTTCTTCATATGCGCGCAGTGCAAGCGGCGGAAAACTATAGTTAAAAAATCGTGTTTCACACTAACGATAGTTTGTCTGAAAACGTTGTCGTTAGTTTCATATTATTGTCAAATTTCCTGACGTATTGATTATGAAGACTGAAACGACATAAAATATAGCCAAATATAGCCAAAATATAGCCAAATATAGCCAAAATATAGCCAAATTACCGACACATTGATAACATAATATACCTACTTTTAATATGGATTGCTTCGTGGAGTTTTTATTTGAGATGTTTTATTTGGTAATGTAGTCAATTCAGTAGATGTGTAGTTACCTAATTTTGTACTTTGAGAAATCTACCAAGGCCTGAAGAACTGAACATGATTGGTTATGATTTTGGATAGAAAACCAAGTTTATACGTATATATACAATTTTGCTAAAACACAAAAAAGTGGAAGTAACCAAATGAATTCGTATTTAACTCAGGTCTTCAACTCAGATATAAAAAAATCACAAAACATTCCTGCAAAAGTATATGTCTGGAAATTGCCTGTTGTTCTCGTAACCATGCATTTTGGATAATAAAAACAGGCATGTCGACATTCTTATTTTTAATTGTTGAATGGGAAAAATGTTTTAATTAACGGGAAAAAGATGTTTTTAATTATATTTCTGCCTCTAAAGTGTCTTAGAAAAATAATGGTAATTTTCTTACCGCTCTACTAACCTATTAAGAAAAAGAAATTGTCAAATAACTGCTAATGAATTCTAAAGAAGAGATTCTGTAATGTTTTCAGTCACTAATGGAATTGAATCTTCTGATTTAAAACCACAATTTGCAGATGTTCAAAGTTGTTAGAAAGCTTTAGGTAACAACTCTAGCGAGACGCGGGAGTATTCAAGTGTGACTATCGCAAACTCATAGTTGGCAAATAACTATCAATGTGGTTGATTGTCGAAACTACCGATGACTATCTATAGTTTTCCACCTGTACCTAGTGCATGAGACAGACACTTCCATTTTTTTTGTTATGTTTTTGCGTAAAATTAGAAATCACTTCTAGCTGTGCCCAATTTTGCGTAGTCTTTTTATCATCAAATGTTATGTGCAGTATTTTATTACTTTATTTAAAAAATAATTGTTCCACATTGTGTTTAAATGTTATCCTTTTACAGTACAATATGACTATTTTTTCTTGACACTATTACAATTATATTTTGGTACTATTCTTACTAGGATTCATAGATATTCAAATGACGCAAAATGTTAATGTTGAAGAAAAATAGTATTTTGTTCAATTCTTCTTAAAGAACTGCAAATATAGGGGAAGTCTGTTCAAAGTGAGAACTATAAGCTTTGTATGGTTATTGAAGAGATAGGAAACTAAAACATGTGCCTCAAATCTATCAAAGGAGATTTACATTTATTTTTAATTCTTTATATCTTGTCATAGATAAAAATAATGAAACTGTGAAATAATTCACTTCAACCAAACATTGAGAAAACGGATACAGTGTAATAAAGAAGTCTGGACTGTTTAATATGTGTAAATTAAAAAAAAATTAATTTCTTGAAAATTTCTATATTTTTTAGGCAGCGCATATTTTGCAAAACAATCTCAAGAAGTTGCTAGAAAAAAACTAGGAAAGAAAATTTGGTTAAAATTTTACACAACAGTTCGTTTTTATTATTAAAAGATATACCCATTCAAAAGTATGTTTAGACAACAAGGCACCATGCGAGAAGCACTTTTCTTCAAATTTTTTTAATCATTCAATTTTAAAATCCCAATCCTCTTTTAAGGTATTGGTGACAACTAAATAAAACACTAAATGGATTGCTTATGTTCTACCCACACGAAAATGCTAACAGCACGATTATGGATTTTTGTTGAAAAAAGAGCAGCAAATTACTCTAGTTCTTATCATAACAATCAATTTTCATTGTAGCATTTAAATCAAACTCCACTTTACAGTTTGATATGGTTTAAGTACTTTGAGAAAGGTTGCATGCATTTTTAACTGATCTTTTTACCGTTGTTTAACGAAGAAAACAAGGACTTCGAATTTCGACCAATAAGGAATACGTCGGCAATGAACTGTAACTCACAATCAATTATTATTGCAAACAGAAAAATGAAAGAAAAAAAAACAACTAAATTTTACATTATCTTCAATTTTTCTTTGACCCATTTTTCAATTAAATTTGTGGATTTTGAGTATTTAGTGAAAGAACGATTAATGTGTGCTCTTCCTTACCCAAATCGTCGCTATCCGTAAATTTCTCAAAAACTATGTACTTTTCGAAAAACGCGCACAGAACATTTTTATTTAGAACAAATTGTTTTCTCGATTCCTGGGTTATGTTGAATTTCAAAATGATTTCACCCAAAAGCGGTGGCACTTACCCACCTAACACTGTTTTATAACATTTTTAGAGAAACTGTTCCGAACACAAGTTGAAACGTTTCATTCATCTACATATTAAAAAATTCCGCCAGAAAGTATTAATTTGACTCCATAATATGTTTTGAGTGAGCAATGGGATCGCTGCAAAGGGTTGTAGTGGAGTGGAAGCGCGTTGGAGACACTCCCTCACTGCTTTGATGGTAATATATCTATTTTTATACAAATTATGCGTTCTACCCAAGGGAGAGATAACAAAGCCTGAACACTTTGCTTTGAAAATTATAGGAAGACTGCTATCAAAGGGAGAGTTGGTAACCCATACTAATATATAAATGCGAAGTGCGAAAATGAGTCTGTTTGCTACCTTATTACGACTAAACCACAGAACCGATCGTGATGAAGTTTGGCATAGATTCAGTGGTTATGTTCAGGAAGAACATGGAAAAACTTTTCTTTTTTAAATGCATGAAAAGAAAGATAGAAAATTATTTTAACCATAAATGACAATGAACTTATAAAAATACGAGGTACACTCGCTTACAAGATATGGACATCAATGGCATAAGATACTTTTTTGTTTATTTTTCTATTCGTTTCTTGTTTCTCAACAATAATTCAGATTTTATGTCATAGCAATCAAGTTCCTTCAACAAAAAATCGAAAATTGTATTAAATGTCCATTTTTTTCTGCAGACCACTACGTTTCATAAGAAAGTGCACACCGATGGAGCCTCTTATTATGAAGCCCCACACCTCATAATAAAATTTCCTGCATTAAAATGAATTAAAGTTGCAATTAATTCCAAGATTTTTCTGCAAACTAAAACATTTTCACTTGGACAATCCGTGGGCAGCGAGCCATCTGATCGCTGATCAAGTCAAAAGAAATTTTCCCCCTCATCTCTAGTAGTACTTTCACGTATACTTCTCCACCGCTTCTTCTAGCTTTATGCGATCTGCATCCTAGCTTCAGAACGTAATTTCTAGCTTGATTTGAACTCGCTATTTCTCACTAAAATCCAAATAAATTGTTGCATTACACGAAACGCGTTTTCATGGAAATATTTTAGCTTGTTTCATGAAAAGCATGTGCATTGCGTCATAAGGTGGGAATAACATTCCACGTTAGTCAAATCACTGAGGTGTATAATAGTTTTCCTTATTTTCATTATAATTGATTTCAACCCAAAACTATGAATTATAATGCAGAATAAACGTGATTTAATTTCTACCCATCAGTTAATAGTTGTATAAACAATATTCAGGTACTCGCTTGAAATACACAAGAGCATATAAAAACATGGGGACCGAGCGCACGCTTTCTCGATTTATGCTTCTCATCTCGGAAAAGGTGAAATATCTTTCTCAAATGTCCGGTGACCTACAGACAAAAGTGATGTAAAAATACTACCAAAATTTACTACAAATCAAAGTAAACTTCTATCATTTCCGTGATTTAAAAGTCGGTCTTTTTTAAAAAATAAGTGCTTCCTCCAAAAGACGCTATGTATTACACCATCAATTATAATTGCAATTATTTCATTTAAATGACCGGTGAGATATTTTTTCAAGTTGAAATCACAATAAGTACATGTTACTCTATTTATCTATGTAGATTTAAGATATTTTAGTAATTTAATTCTACCTACCCTAGTACTACGAGATCAAGACTCGTACCCACTGTTTTGGTGGAGCAGCGTGCGGAGGATTTCATTGCGTTTGCAGAGCTTCGTCCTGTGTTGATAGCACACATCGTGCAATCCTTAATCCGGCTGGCCCACGATGCAGTAGCTCTCCCACACTTTCCACGCACATCAACTCCCGGTGAGAATAAAATGTGATTATTGAATTGACTTTTGAATGTCCTGAATACAAAAATTATATTGTTAAACAAATTTAAACCTAAATTTGTTTAACAAATTTTGGACCTTGTGAGACTAATCCATACTAATATATGAATACGTAACGAGAAATCTGTATGTTTGCTACCTGATCACGACTGAACAGATCGTGATGATATTACGAAAGGAGATAGTTTTGATATCCACGATGAACATTGGTCAAAGTCTGTTTTTAAAATGTGTGATAAGAGAGATAGAAATTGTTTTTGACATTTTTTTTCATTTCATTTTTATTAGCCATGGTTGCCCTGGCAGCTTTGCCTTTAACATTGTCATTACAAAGCTCTTATTCTTATACATTATAACCTTTGTTCTCCCTCCTTCCTTCTCTGCGCTGCTTTGCCATTGGGTTGCCCCATGTCCACTTTCCAGCCACAAGGTAGTGAGCGCTCATCTTCTATCCGTCTAAATACTCCTTTAATGCGTCTCGCACCTGTTTAAGATTCCTAACACAATTCCGGAAAATTTCGAATTTTTTTTTCATCTCTTTTTTCGTTCTAGAATCCGTGAGTGTGTAGTCTCCTATTTGTCTCATTTGTCGTACCTAGTCCAATATTACTCCAAGAAACGTACGTGTGGTGACAAATTTTTAAAAGGTTTTCCATAAAATGTTGTGAAGAGGTTTCGCTTGTTCTGGCAACTATGACCAAATCACACAAAAGTCGATAAAATCAGGAAAAACGAGTTATATTTATTTACGCTGCCAAAACGGTTACAGATAGGTGACAAATATGAATGGTAAAATTGTTTGCTCAAGGAGTTCTACAAAAAAGTCCGCGACAGTATATATCTATCTAAGAATAAATGACACAATTATTAACCCAATCAAACATATAGCTTACGTCAATGGTTTCACAACGAAATTGATTGACAACATACTACACAAAAACTTTCTAAATTAAACACTTCACACCTCACTTCTTTAACCCCACTCCTAAATCCACATTCAAACCTGTATTTATCCCAGTTTTCAAAACATACAACCCTATACAAAACCAAATTTTACGACCAACAGACACCATCCCCACCCTAGAAAAAAGTGGAGTATACCTTCTGTCTTGTAGTGATTCTGATTTCAAATATGTGGGAATGACTAGTAGGAAATTTAAGATCAGAATTAATGAACACAACAGTAGCGATCAATCTCATTTTGCCGACCACCGACGCCTTTTCACCCACTCTTTCAACATTGATCAAAACGTACACATCCTTGAAATAGAAAACACCTCCAGAAAAAGATTAAATTTCCACATATATAAATTATTAAAACAGAATGTCCCTCTGCAATGAACATATAAGCAACGTTTCTCCTCTTTTGTCCCTTCTCCTGGAATAACCCATTTACTCAAAGGACTTCTCAGGTCAGTGCTCTAACACAACTCCTCATTTTTTGCAAATGTATTGAGCAGAATAACATAGCACAGCACAAATTATTTTTCTACATAATCTCCTCCTTTAGTAATGCATTTTTCACACTGGATTGGTAGATTTTTAATCCCAGCATCATAGATAGAAGAGGGTTGTGTCACAAGCCAATTGTGCACAAAGGCCTGAATCCCCGCATTGTTCTGGAATCATTGTCTTCCTAGTGCTTCTTTAAGTGGCCCAAACAAATTAAAATCACAGGGTGATAGATCAGGACTATAAGGAGGATGTTCAAGTTCAGTCCACCTCATTTGCTGTAATTTGGTGCAAGTTAGGGCTGCAGTGTGGGGCTGAACGTTGTCAAGAAGGAGAATGACGTCTCGAATTGGTCGGTCACGTCTTTTGGAACGGCAGGAAGTCTTTACCTGGTCCAGAAGGTCACAGTAATAAGCAGTATTTATTGTGCGACACTTATGCGGAAATCATTGTGTAAGATCCCTCGCCGGTCGAAGAAAACTGTCGCAAGCACCTTGCCGGCTAACAACTTGGTCTTGGCTTTAACGGGGACTGCCTATCCCTGCTTCCGCGACTCCATACTGGCCTGTATGGATTCGAGTGTGAAATGATGGACCCAAGTTTCATCACAGGTGACAATTTTGTCCAAAAATTTCTGTCCCTTCCTCTGCAAATTGTGTGGTAAGCTTCTGACAAATCTCCAAACGTCTAATAATCTGCTCTGCTGTCAAAAGACGAGGGACCCATCTGGCACAAACTTTAAGGAACCCTAGATCCTTAGTAACGATTGTTTGACAGCTCCCATAACTTATTCCAACTTGTGATGCAACTGCAGAAACCGTCAGACGTCTATCACCTTTAATAAGGTCACGAACACTGGAAATGTTGTCTTCCGTAATGCTGGTCCGAGAACGACGATCATGTGTTTCATTTTCATCCCGTTCACGACCTTCCCCGAACTCTTTATGCCACGCATACACACGTGCTCTTGACAGGGTTTCATTGCCGAACTGTGCACTTAGTCTTTCCAAAATTTCAGCTGGTTTTACACCTTCGTTAGCAAGAAATTTGATAACAATGCGTTGCGCAACAGAAGGATGCACTCGTTGCTCCGTCATCGTGAGCGCTACTGCCAAACAGGCCCAAACCTGCAAACCAAGTGCTTCCCCAACTCCTGACATCTGCAACAATGCACTGTACAAGCGGCAGTACGTTCCGTTCAAAATTGCGCGCTCAAAAGCAAAAGTCTTGTTAATATTTGATCCACACTCGTATTTTACTAGTAGACAATCTTTCATTTATTCTTAAAAATGAATACTAGTAATGCCTCACCGATATCCAACTATATATCTATCTACAAAAATTAACCAAAATTATCGGTAAAACATTATTAAAATTAGTCTAAGAAGATTAGTCTAAGAAAAATCCCGGGCAAAGCCGGGAAATCAGCTAGTATTTGAATAAAACCATTTTGAAGTAAGAAAACGTATTGAAAAAGGCTCTGGTGAGACTTTTTAAATAAATTTTCATATAATTTCTTATGGAATCGATATAAGAAGACTATCACACATGCCACAAATTTAATATAGAAAATAACACTTCAAAATTTTCCTGGCTTTCCCGAATAATGAAGAAAGTTATTCAACGAAAGCAGTCACAAAAGTAGAAAAAATTCTTCAAATATGTGGTTTTAATTTAAATAGTATAATTAATGATATGCAGTTTTCCATGCACCAGAACTCATGGATTACTGTTATGTTGAATATTATTGTTAAAAGCAGATATAGAACATTATTGAAAGTTTCATAAATGTGCTTGTCAAATTACGTGCTTGTGTGGCACCTGACACTTTCATGCTAATTACATTAAGTACTACAGTTGCTGGAGCCACTTTCTGTGTTACAGAATGACTCGTTATAGAATGGTTAAATTTTAATTTCTCTCCGAAGAATGTGTTCAAAATATTTGGCGTTCGCATGACTTCCAGGACCATTTTCATGAAGTTTTAACAATTGAGAACATTTTTACACACGTTTTTTATTTTTTAAATTGTGTTTAGTAATTGTTACTTTTCATAGTTTTATGGACGCTGATTAGCGGTCAAAATAATTTTACAATACCATACAGATTCGTCTCAAATCACAATTTAATTTTTACGAATTTTGTCAATTTACGAGATCCATTTTGTGTGGTACATTTTCAAACATGTTTATGTCTTTTACATAGTATATTGGAATATTACAATATTACAAGAAGAAATTATATGCTGTAAAGAAGAATATGCTTCTCAATTGGCGTTTTCTGTGTTGTGCGGAACAATAACGAGAAAACCGATTAAAACTACGTAGATGTTTCCTGTTATTACGTATCTGTCTCGAAGACTCGATTTTTTTTAATGATTCAGCAACAGTACAACCTTATTCACACGCTGCCAGTGGAGGTTGCCAGTCTGAATGCCAGCGACCCACAGATCCGTCAGCAGCTGGGAGCTCTAGCATTTCTAACATTTTTGTTCTGTTGGTATGCCAGACCCTCTCTTCCGCGCTGGCGGCAGTTACTGGCAGCATGTAAATAGACACACCACCTGCAAGTCGCTAGAAAGTTCAATCGGAATAACACTTAAATTAAAAATTTGTTGAGGGGTGGTTCGGATTATGCAAATTTACTTCATTATAAGGGAGTTCCTCACAAAAGNTCCTAAAACAGTTTTCGTCTGAACGAGACCAATTTTCTATCACTGCGGAAGCTAACGCTGTTTTGCCTGGGAGGAAGAAAGTTACATCAACAGCTATAGCTTTTAAGTTTTGCGCGCCACAGCTCAGCCCCGCTGAAAAATCCGACATAGCTACAAGAACTGTTGTTTGTTTCTCGCCACTGATCTCGTTCGTAGTTGCAGCTAAATGACACTCGGCTGCGCTGCCTTCTATGCATTCGGTTCGTTGACTCATGACTGAGGAGGCGCAGCCTCAGGAATTGTTTTACGGAGTCAAATCGAATAGTTCTTTCGCAACTATGAAAAGTTGTTTACTTGAACAAAATGATTCATTACAGCGACTAAACGACACCATCCCGACGTTGCGTAACCCGAAATTTGAAGTCTAGGTGACGAATATTTAGTGTTTTCTTGACGTCGAGCAGCCGTACACTGATGATATTTTGAATTTCTGAAGGTTAATGTTGGCGTATACATAATTATTATTTTAAATAATTATATTTTAAAATGTATCGATCTAATAAGAGTAAATTTCAAGTTTATTCAAAATAAAGAAACGTTTGGATAAATAAAAACTATCTTCTTGGTATTATCTTTAAATATTTTTCAAGGTTTTAGAGATGATTACTATTTTATGTATTTACTATTCATGGTACCAATACTATTGTGTTAAGTCTTAGACAACGTAACACAAGATATGAAAACACTCTATTGCAGTAGCTCAATGGCAGCGTTCAAAGGAAAAGGACCTTAGATCGAATACTGGCGCTGTCGGTTACATGAAGACGGACGTCGAAAATAATTCTTTGCTGTACGCCTGTGATGAAACAAGGTAAGAGCATGTAGTTGTAATAAAAATGAATATCGTTAAAAAAGTCGAGAAGAAAGCATGCACATAGTCGACGTCGACTCACGTCGAATCAATATTACATGATTACTGGTTGGCAACATCTCTACTATAGGTTTCCTTTTCTTACCTCGTAGATTAGCTACTTAAGGGGTGAGAGCTAATGCTGTACGCTGTGATACAGAAGGTCGAAAGTTCACGTCATAGCAGACGGATGTTCACTGTGCGAGCTCATGTGTTGTCTGTCCGGCTGGCAGCCAATACATCAGCTACCCCAGCTCAGGTACTTTTTTCAGTGCACTACTGATGATGACGAGTACGACCTTCGTCACAATGGAGATAAACTTTGAATGAAGTTATTTACTTAGATCTTCCTGAAGATTCTGCATAATTTTCCGTTCACCAGATGGTTTCAAAATCGAATATAAATCTGAAGAATGCAGACTTCTTCTTGATTCTTCAAATTGAAGTTTGAAAGTAGTTCTTTTGAGCAATGGAAATAAATATATTCTTGAACGTGTTGGTCTTTCACTTTGCTTGAAAGTGTACTCTACAAATTTTATTTCGCATGTGAAATGGACACTGTTTTTCCATTCGACAACGATAACTTATTGCTTCATTTCCACCATAAATTGTAAAGAAAACCTCTTATCTCATTTAGAAGGCATTGAATATTGTGTCAAAATTAAAACCGACGAGAAAAAGTAATCTGAATCCTCAATACTTGGTTTTAATGTGTCGAACACAGGTTTTTTCCCAAAACTAGATATTATTTAAAAATCATCTTAACCTCCTTACATATACTACGATCACGTAAAAATGGGAAGCCACGTGCCATCCTAACAAACACAAACTTGATGAGGTGAGCATGGAGTTATTTTTATCACTTGCTGGATTCATAATGGTACCCATGAATTGTTCCAGTGATACAAAGCGTTGTCACCATGCGTATTGGATATTATTTCGATGCACCAATCACATGGCCACGCTATACTCTACGCAATTTGTATTGTGTTTTCAGCAACTTCGGAGAAATTGTAACTCGATTTTGTTGTCAACTTTCTGGTGCTCCTCACATCGCTCGATGTCTTGGAGCACACTTAGCGGCCCTTGATCGGAATTGATGGGATGGTCCCTTGCTCGCTTCCGGAGAGTAAATTAGTTTATTGTCCTCCACGTGGTCATACGCAGTTTGTACTGTTTTTTGACAATAAATTTATTATTATTATTATCAATTATACATACTCTAGAAACCAAGTGAAACCTACACTAACCTCATAAAACATCAACTGATTACGAAAACGTAGTATGTTTCCCGAGATGACATTATTTTCCTAATGAGTTTGAGATTTATTTCCTTGAAATTGATATTATGTTTTTTACTTCCCAGGCAGTGGTTTGTCATGGTAAATTTAGCAATGCCGGAACGCTGGATTTCCCATACTCCCCAACAAAAGGGGGTCCTGCGCCTCCTCCCCCCGGAAAATTTTTAAAATTGATGAGCGAATTTGTACATTATAAAGTCTTCTGTACTCGCTTTTCGGTATTAGAACTTCACAATTTCTGTAACCTAAAAAATGATAATTTTTATTTGGACCTGTATTTTTTTAAACTAATACTTTTTATGAATTGCGAATATTCATCACAAGTTATATTTGATATGACTCTCTTGACTTTCGACATAAAATTATAGTTAGTGTATATGTTTAAAAAATATCAGAGTCCTTAAAGCTTATACTTTTCGTGCCGGTAGACATGAGAAAACGTAGCGTACAATTTTCACTATTTTTCTGAGCAAATGTCAAAATCTAATGGTATTCTAATCAAATAAAAACAACCTCACTCCTTTCACTTGTGGCCGAGGTCTCTTGCTGTATTGAACTTGAAATTTGTTTCTCACATTTATTTTCTTATAACGTCGCATAAAATAAACTCTTATGTAGATATAAAGTAAGAACGTATTCCAAAAACCAGTGACACCACTGTTCCCGGGACAACCTTATTGAATTTTCTCTATCCACTTTTACATGAATCGAAGAATAGTTCATCAGTTCATCGACAAAGCGACTGAGAGAGTGAAAATGAAATAATAATGAATGGTTAGCTACTCTATCAGCATTCTGCGCATACGCATCGTCCTCCTAGTGAAACCGTTTGAATGGATGTTCACGCCACCGCCGCCGTCGCCGTCGCCGTCGCTTGTGCCATGCTCTCCGTAGTGGTGACTCTCTTATTACGAAGCGCGAGACGACCAATTACGAAGCTAGAAGGTCATGAGACCTTCAACGCTGACGAGCTTATCGTCGCCGAAGCAGAAACGAGGAGAAAGAGCGCGAAAGACTCCTCCAGGGCGGAAAAAGAAAAGAAAAAGATAGCTAAAGGAAAGAGAGAGAGAAACCGCCGCGCGTTGTAAGAAACCAGCAGCAGCAGCAGCGACAACAAACAGATGACAATCGCCGGAGCTACACGTCACGCCGGTGTCCCATTAGTGAACGACAAACTTTGTACAATTTATTGTCCCAATTAGTGGACGCCAGATCGAGGAACAGGCCCGGGAGATTTTTTTAAAATTTTATTTCTCTTTTTTTCATTCCTTCTCTTACAGTTTCTTCTCTTTATTTTAAATTATTATTTCTCTCCCGTTGGATCCATCTTTGACCGATGAATTCCTCTGTATTTTTACAAGTGTATTATAGAAACGCGGTGCAATTGAGTCGAATAAGATTCGGAAAGGAATAGTGGAGTGTAGTTCGTGTGTGTATCCGGGAATTAAGGGCAAAGTCAAAGGGAAGGGAATTCAAGGGGTCCGAACCCTTAAAAATGTACTAAAAACCTAATAATTACCATGAATTAAGTTATATAAAGGATTGTTGATCAAATGCGTAAATGAATGATAAATTTGGCGCTGAGTTTACATTAATAAAAATATTTTTAATTCAAATAAAATATGAGCCTTTGTAAGAGACTATTTTCCATAATACTCAGACATCCCCCCACCTTTAACGAAATCCTGACTACGTCTCTGCGGGAAAGAATAAGAATGCGGGTCTTATTCACATCCGAGATGACCTCGCTCGACGAATTGAGCATTGGTTATTGCTCGCGTGTACCGCAGACAGTGAGCTAAATTAAGTTCCCGTTCCATTGAGTAGCAGCTAAGAGCTAACCGGAAACCGTGCATAACGTTCCAACGTCAGCTAGTAGCGACGCCGCCGCCACCGTAGCCAAGTCATGTTGATTAATGGCTTTCTGTTTTTTGCGTAATTGAAGTCGTTCGCGCAGTCTTTTACACGGGAACATAATGAAAAATAAACATTAATTATCTTGGTCAATGATACCGAACTTTTTTTGTCGAAGTCGCTATCATCTGTCGCCTGTATCGTTACAAAAAATACAAAAGGGATTACTTCAGAAGTTTGCGAATGCAATTCGGAATTCGGTCGCGGCAATTAACGCATGTTTTTATTTCTTTTTCGGAAGGATTCATGAAGAAACTAATGAAAGATATGTAAGTGGGTATATTCTAACGATGTTCAGATACAAGCATTCGTTAACAAACGTGTCACCAGGAACCTCATGCTATAATTCAGCAGAAAGTATATCCGGGCAGGACGTTAATTCGAAAAATAAATTTTATTGCAAACATAATTTATTGTTAAGATTTATATCTTTTCAGAAGTTATGGAACTAAAGAGAAGTTCAGAATAGATGGAACTAAACGATACAAATATTGTTTCGGATCCTGAGCAAAATTGGCATTTAACTTAAAAATATATTGATCGTACAAAGTTGTCTTTTTTGAAGTATAATTAATCGTAAATCCAAAAAAACTGAAATTTGCGGGATGGAAATTACGAATTTGAACTCGAAGACCAAATAAGTCAATATTTTCAACATTCCTAAATTCCAGAGTGTGGACCAACATACTATCAGCACGTTTTGAAGTGATCTTAGAACGCAAATCGTGACTTATTTTGAGACTTTTGATACAACAGTAGAAATATAGAATACTAGAAAAGTTGGAATTTGAATAAATTTATATCATTTTGAGGTTAGGTAGATAATTCACGATGAAAGTTCATTTTCGGTGATGTTATTTCATTTTCCAAGTTAATAAAGCCCTCGGGTAATAATTCAACTAGTTGTTATAGGAAGATAAAAATCTAAAGTAGTCAAATCGTCGTACTTGAAAAATAGAAATTTCCACTCCAATATTTCTTGTCTCACTCAAAGTTTTTATAATATATGAAACAAACGTTACTCTTTTAGGTAAAATAATTCGTTATACATTATCGCGTGGTCAAGCACATAAACCTACAGAGGTGTGTGGAGGTAGCGTCTTCGCTATCCACACATCTCTAAGCGGTAAAGCACCGGTTCAATCTCAGCATCACTGAATTGATGAATTTTTCAGCAGGGGTTTCCCTCACCCACTCAGAACAAGTGTCTGTAAAATGTGTCCCTCAGTCCAACATCTCTCCTGCCAAACATCTTCACTCAAATCATGGTTAGACCTTACGCGCGCCATAATACATTGGTGTTTCCTTAACTCATTTTCCTTTGTCTTAAAGGGGTCTGATATGGAAGATGATATGATGTCTCTTTTGATTTGACAGGAGAATTACAAGGGTTCCGTATGCCCTTACTGACGCACCTTCCCGAGGCGGATGTTACGCGAATGATATGAGGACGAATGGTGATGAGTGAAGGGTGGTATAGAAGGCGGGAGAAACGGGGTTACCCAAGAAAATCTGCCGCGACCCTGCTTTGTCCATTACCGCGTATTCTACTTGGATCAGACAGGGTTTGAACCAGCGTCACCTTCGGTAGAACGCGAATAGACTAGGGACAATGTCACGAGTCACCATCACCGTAATACAATGGATTAGTAAGTAAATAAATAGTAAGTAAATAAAATATTCGTTGACTAGATGATGCCTGGACCCTTTCCTTTCCAAGAGAAAGATGATCATCATGGTATCATTTACATATTTCTCACTGAAAACGTATGTGCATATGGTGGAGTGTTGGGATGGAGAGTGGAATTTACAGATGCACAGAGAAAAATCAAACCTTAAAATCTTTTATTTCCTTTTGCAAAAATGCCTCATTTTCTTGAAATGAGCCACAAAGAGTTTGCAGTTCTTTCATTCCAAAATTTTCGTTTAAGAAATCAACATACAATGCAGAAAATATTCAGGAATTGAATTCCGAACACAATATTTTACTGAACAATTTTCATTATCTGTTTATTTCGGATAGGTTACTTTCCCACGACTTACTGTAATACGGGTGGCACCAATATACGTGGCGTTATAGGTGAGAATCCATATCGGACAATAATAAATCATGTACCATGATCGTAAGTCGTATTTCAGGAAGCCACATTCCACTGCCCCATCGCACTCAACTGTTTCGCAGACGATGGCAGTGATGGCGACGCAGGCGGCGGCAGCATCGGCTCTGTGAGAACCACTTTGCAGGGCAGACGTTCCTATAGAAGCGCCGCTCCCCGCCGCTGTCTCCACCGCGTCTGTCGACGCTCTTTGAAGCTGCCGAGAGCAGGAAATTTAAATCTCTCTGCAGGTACAAATTACTGACGCAGTGGGAAAAACTTTCGATCCGATCTTATACGCGAGCAATCGTGCCGGTACGTTGCTATTGCCGCCGTCACTACCATCGCAAAAGATCTCTTATGATGTTAAGACGTAGATGTAGCTATCCAATAATATCAAGCTTATAAAACAATGCTATATAGTTGGTTTAATATCAAGCTTATAAAGCAATGCTTCAGCACTCTATAAAAGTTACTGAAGATTTTATTCGCTTTTAAATATTTCTTTTTTAGTACAGTCATATCACTTGAGAGAATCGAGAACCAGTGCTCATTTTCTTTTTTTCTTAATCAAAGTCTACTTCAATCATACATCATTTTACGAAAGCAATAAATAGAAAAAAGAAACTATTTCTTAACGTCCTTTTTTCTTCTTCTCCCCAGTTACACTCTGAAAATGTATATCTCCCAGGCATCGACAATGAGCCGGCGTTATTCGTTATCCTATAGGGAAAACTCGGGAAGATTTCCCTTGGTATAGGGTGCCGGATATAAATACAATTTTAGTATCGATTTATATAATTAAATTAAACAGTCTAAAAGTACGCCACGAGAGGTCCATGCCGTTTTATAATAATAATATTTCCTCTTCAATAAGAATTTCCAAAAGTAATAAAGCACGATTCCGGCATAACTGCGCCGAGGGATGGAAGAAAACAGCCTACAACTGAGTCCTAAAGGATTTCAAAACATTTGTCCCTCGTGGTGGGAACACGATGGGTGCTGGGTTCANCACGATGCGTGCTGGGTTCAGTGGAGGTGGTGTCACTGAAAAACTTGAAGCAGGAAGCGGAGTAGGTAGAGAGTTCATAAGACGGAGGGGGAGAATTTAATCATTTACCATATCCGAAGTGTATTCCTCTGCTTTTTCTAAAACATACTTTTATTAAATTCTTTGATTTGAACGATGTATTATAGTTCACAGATGAAATTAGTGGCGTAAAACTTGGTTTCTTGATCCATTCATTCGCACACAATTAGTATCTGATAAATTAATGTTGTTGGGTATGGAAATTTTTCGAAACATTGCTTTATGTCCGAGGCGAGGGAGTGCGTTCAGTCAGGCCTCAGTATAATTACAATATAAAATCGTTCATTCGCGACATACCATACAAACTCCATATGCTGGCCTAGCAGCTGGCGACAGTCGCGCCTCTATCCACCGGGGAGCACCACTAACTCATTATGATGTTCGCTCAACCAGTACCGTTCCCAAGGTCACAGATGAACCTAACTAAGTAACCGCATTAGTAACTAAGGTGGCTGTGATTCAGGTCAGAATGAGTGAAACTGACATGTTATTAGTCGCACAGTGATTTGACTGTTCCGTCTGTGATATTTGCAGTGATATTCACCCACGACCGACTTGATTACATGTAATGATACTTGCTCACCACATGAAGGCGCCACTGCTGAACTGCAAGTTTTTGTCTTTATTGAGACGACTGTATGATATTTGACTGTAAAGTAATTATGAGATGCTGTCCTAGTAGAAGAAAAAACAGGTATGCCCCTCCAGAGCACACGCAGTGCAAGTCAATCATATTCAAGACATTTTTCGGAGCGGGCGTATTAGGATATCGTTTCACGCCGACAACACAGTCAAACATATTACATAAATCTGTACAACACCTTTAACTTCCCTTTCCAAATATGTCGTGTTTCATTGGTTGGCCTACGTCCCCTCCACCTCGATGCGCAATGGCACACCTTGTGTTATTCCACTATAGCATCTGCAGAGGCATAGCCCGGCTATGGCCATGGAGACTACAGAGGAAGCCGATCTGCGAATTCTCGTACATTGAGAGTTTGGGGTCCAAATTGTAATAAATAAATATAAATAAATTTATTGTCAAAAAAACATTACAAACTGCGTATGACCACGTGGAGGACAATAAACAAAATTTACTCTCCGGAAGCAAGCAATGGACCATCCCATCAATTCCGATCAAGGGCCCTAAGGCAAAGACCCTATTCCGATCAAGGGCCCTATTCGAATAGTTCCACTTTTTGTCAATCGCAGCGCTGTTGATAGTAACTTCGCTACTTGAAGATAGCTGTTTGACAGTGCATATAATATGAAGTTAGTCAAAAGGTTGTAGAGTATTGTATTGTAAAGTACTTTTACTGCAAGTTCAATTGAATAGTTGAAAGATCTAAAACCGTGTAAGTAATATAATTAGTTATCTCTGATTTTAGGAATAATTAATATATTTTCCACAACTCGAAACATACAAAACGCAATGGATAAATGCTGTATTGTCAAGAATTGTCAGGCCGGTCAACCATCTGACCGTCAAGAGCGAAAACGCAAAAATATACGACAATTATCTCTGTTTCAAATAGCGAACGTCAGTACTTATAATCTTTTAAGCCTATTTATTCTTTATCACTCCCAATGTGAGAATTATTTTTACTCCCTAGCGTCCTTAAAGTTTTACTTAAGTTTTACATGAATTATGTTTAAAAGTATAAATATTAACCTCGATATCACACCGGAAGTTACCCTTTCCACAGAGCGAACTTACGTACGCGAGCGCCCTCCTTATTTGCAATAAGCTCGGTGAACAGATTTCAGAAAGAGTTCGGACTCCTCTCTAGTCTCCATGACTATGACAGTGGATTTTATCAAAGGTGTTAAGGATATAACTAATTTTACAGCACCATCCGACTTCCCTATTGCATTTATAACATCCCTATTGTGCTTGCAAAACATACTTTCTCCACTAAAATTTCTTCGATTTCTCTGAATTGGAGATTGAAGACAGTCAATATAATAAATAAATTATAATTTACGACATTTTTTTTGGATGATCACAATATGTTTTACAGCATTTTACTGACACAAAGTTTTGACTCGACATTGGAGTCGTCTTCGGGTGTTATATTAATGATTAAATTATCTTGATTATATAATTGACGTAAATAATAGAATAGGAAACACTCGTATTAATTTCAGAATTCATTATACAACGTTTTCGTATTTCGTTTTATAAGATACAATTTCGGTTCGGGGAAAAGTAATATTCAAACAGTATTACGTTTGACAAACTCTTAACGCTAAGTTTACTAGGAAAGGAACTTGCTGTACATACCAAGACCTACTTGATCATACTACTGATCGCTTATATAAGACCCCTCAATATCACTAATATATCTCATAGAAAGCGCGCCCACAATTTGTGAATGTGTAAGGCGCTTTCGTGGGGAGGCTGGTCGGAAATGGAACGACATCTGGGAGAGTTTGAGTCTAGTTGCCATACAAAGGATGGGGATAACACTAGTGCTATCTTGAACTAACTTTGAGGTACCGCACTCTATAATAGTTCAAATTTGTCACCATAGCGTCACAGACGTTCCCAAAACTTATCACGACTTCAAAAGCAATGTGGGCAGGTCGAGTACATACGACAATATCTTGTATGATCGTGGTACAAACAGTAATTGTTAGTGAGGCGGGGGTGATCGTCGCAGATGCGCACAATCGAATCTTGTTTCTGCACAGCCGACACGGTTTTCTTCACATAACTCGCTACCAGTAAACATTTAGTTGAAGTAGTGGCATCAGTGAATATATTCCAGCATCTTATTTGGTCCTGAACACTACGTTTATGGAAATGAAAGATACCGTTCATTTCCATAAACAGTCCGTGTGAACTCTTTGCCTCGTTTCCGGCATCTTGACCATTGTGTGTAATTCTTGTCAGTTAACGCTGCAGTTGGATGCTTGAAAACATCTTTTTTGATAGGAATGTGTGCTATACTCCTCTAGAATATGATTTCACTAGATAAGACGATGAGTACTATGCATAAACGTTTTAATAAAAATGATAATACAACATCTTTTAGAAAGTCGTGCATAGATGAGTTGACAACGCCAAAAACACATTTCCTTGCGTGGTGGAATCGACGTTTGATACGTACGGGTTGACGACGTTGTCGTGGCGTTACACGACGTCGAATAAGCGTTTTCTACGATTTTAGATTTTTTTTCATACGCCGTGTAGTGACGATGTAAAGACGTCGTTCTCCTACGTTGAATCGACGTAACATGCATACGCGTTTACAACGTGGCCACGACGATGTTTTTCAACATCGGCACGACTTTGACGACGATTCAACGACGTCGCTTCGACTGAAAATTTCTACGTGGGCAGTTACCAGATATTGAAAAATTTTCATATTCATTGCGTTTGATAAATTTCATAGGAAACGTATCAATTCAAACCTTGCTGCCTTTGATACTTTTCCCGTTAAAACGCAGAATTTGTCATACGACTAGAGTCGAACTTAGAAAAGAAGTTCTCCTTCAATAAAGAATTCAAAATCGGATCTCTCTAGTAGGTTTCTATATGTTACATGGCAAGAGAAGTTATTGTGGATGTCTATATTGTCTATATTCAATTAAGACTTGTCGGCCAACGATGCACTGACCAAGTATAAACGGCGATTTTGGGATGGTTTCATGAACAGACGGACATTTCTATCGCCAATCAAATGTTTGCAGAATATTGAAACATGTAACTATCACATTAATCTCAGAAGAGAAGAAACCATTTTAGGATTAATATTAAAAGCTATATCAGATTTGTTTCATGACATGCTGTTCCATTAGTACAATTCTCTGCATTAAAATTTGCTTCACTTAACTTTTATGGTTCTTCCTTCTTCCGTTGCACGTTTCCGTGTCAGGTCAATACACTACTATTGTTTTGCTGATACCTAATAAAAACGTGACTTAAGCAAATATATTTATCAACACGTAAGCTGATTGCCCAGTAATGGAACATCCATAGAACGCTCTATTATCTGACTTCCTTGTTTTACTCTACTTGTTGTATTGGGAAATGACAATTTCGACTTTACAAATATGAAACACTCACACGGGTGTAGATTAGGAAACAACTGACAAATGTTGTAATAGATATCATCTGAAACACACACTTCCTTTTTCCCCTTTATTTTCAAAACTTTCCCTCGGAGCTATTATCACCTGACCGTCATCTCTTACGAAACATTGATTACATGTGATCGTGACCCAAAATTTTCTTTTAGAGAAAAAAGATATTGTAGAAAAAAGGAGTAAAACGGAATAACTATTCCATGATCATTCTTTTAAGTTATTAGCATAAGTGTAATACGTCATTTAAATGAATGAAACAAAAGGAGCTACCGAATCCACTAAATATCTTTCTTCGCCAAATGCATGAATGTTTATAAAAATACATTGGAGAAAACTATGTTTAATTTTACATAAAAGCAAAACGATTTTACCTGGTGATAATCAGAAACTATTTTGTAATACGAAACTCCCACGGCATATGCTCATCAAACCATGTTTATTAATTATTTAAAACATAATATACTACAGCACATTATTTACATTACCAATCGGGATAAAAAGATTATAAATTTCCAAGTCCTCCTCAAGAATTTTGTTTATGTATCTGCAGAATGTTATTTTATGGAAGAGCTTGGACTACAAATAAACAATACTCTCATTTTTTGTATTTGAAAATTGGGGAAAAATAAGAAAAAGATTTTATGAATAGAAATTAGTTTAGCTTTCAATGGTAGTCAAATAAAAAAGTGACTTGACAGAATGGTGATATTATTTAGGCTGTTATTATAAATACAAGCTTTCTAATAAATTCTACGTACCCATGGGGAAAACTTTGTCCTCAGTTTACCCTGAAGATGTTCTTGAAAGATAATAAGATAATCCCTAGAATATCTTCTGAGATTATCCTGATGTTATCAAAATGACACACATAGACTCTCTTGAAGACCTCCCTGAAGATAGTCTTAACCATGTCCTTAGTATATCTTAATGAGATCATCTCAAGTTAATACATATAAGATATCTCTTCAGATCATTTTTAAAATGTCCTATGTATATCTTGACAAGATCATCTCCCTTTTATGCTATGGATATGCCCTTTAAGATTATCTCTACAATGTCCCAGTTATATCTTGATCAGTTCATACAACGAAGATAATCTTCAAGATCATCTCCAGAATGTCTTTTGTAATAATAAAAGATATATATGATTCACATTCTACACAAGTCAAAGATATTACAAAAACAATTATGTACTTATCACATTTATTTTAAGATCAATATATAAAACTTAAAATACAAAGTCATTGATTACAAAAAGAATGAAAAATATTGTATAATATAAGATGTATAAAATAAATTGTGCAGACTGTAAAGCATGTTACATATATCAGACACTTCAAAACACGAATTATGGAACATATTATCAAGTATTAAATACAATGGAGAATTATCTAAAAATATCAAGAATTGTAGAACATACAATACCAAACTATTATATAAGAAACAAAATGACTCTAAAATTATATATCTGATAAATGTCTACAAATAGCCAGTCCAGGGAAAAATTGGTTTCGTATCTCCTGCTTTCAGACGAGTATCATATTGTCAAACAACGAGTAGCCTTCTACTCCACGTCTTTCGATAACACAATAGGAATATAATTCAAAGAAAAATAAAACTCGCAACTTTGAATAGAATAATGAGTAAATACAGATTAGAATACACTTAGAATTTGATGTGAATTATCAACTTTAACACTTATTTGTAATAAATGACATTTNGATTAGAATACACTTAGAAATTGATGTGAATTATCAACTTTAACACCAAGGTAACTAGGTAAAAGTCCATAATCAAAGTGATTTTAGAAGTTTTTTATACTTACCACACCGAATAACGGCAAATGCTCGGTTCAGTTACAGTAAGTTTCCAGTTTACCAGTTTCAGTAAGACCTATATTTTAATATGATTTGCTGTAAAATGACTGGGACTCTAGCTCCTACAAGTGTTATATATAAGACAAAATAAAAGTGATATAAAATTCAATCCAAATGTTTTTATTCTTCCTCAGTAAGTATATTTCACGATGTATCTCGAAAACAATGCAGTTCGTTAAGACGTTGACTTAAACCTAATATAAAAGTTTTAGTCCAGGAAAAATAAAGTTTTACTCTGAAAAGAAACTATAGCTGGAATATCTTTTAATCGATAGTAAAAACCTTCTAGAAAATTCTTGCACTTTCCTCCGCGGGCTTCCCTCTTTATTGTGGGGTGAAATATTTAGGACTTCGGAGTTACAGGGTTATACTAGTTCGACTCTAGCGTCAAAAGTATGGAGCTAAATCTAGTGAATGAGAACTCAAATAAAAGAGAACATTCCAAAGATTGTAATGACTAGTTTTACATAGCACTTCCGGTAACAAGAGCACGGTAGGCGGAATGTGGACTGAGACGTGCGAAATTCAATCGAAATTCGAGATCGCGCGCACGCCGTTTAATATTTACGAGCTAAATGGATACTTGCGCGGTAATATTCGGTAGATGTTACTGAAAAAGACTGTTAACGTTGTATTCACGTATATTTTTATTCACATATATGCCACACTTTGATTTTTTGGCGATTGTTTGAACGCAATGCAGGTGCCCGATTACCGTGGTTTATGGCGCGGAGACGTATGCTGGCGACTTAATACGTGCCATTGTGAAAATAAAGAAAATTAATGGCTACCAATTCGTATTACTTGACTAGAACTAAAAAATAAAATTTTAACAGAAGGAAAATATAAACATGATGAGACTGAAAATCAAATGAAACGCGGCTGACCAATGTGCGGAATAAGTCGTAACAATTGTAGTATTGGAGGAATTGGTCTGATGTTGACATATTGATGTTCATTATTAGTAGTATTTACGTATGTGTGTTTGCCATGGACTTTTATCACGAAGAGTTGATTCCTACTCGTAAGTATTTCTATTACCGTGAAATGGAATATTTCAAGAGTTTTTGAGGTTGTTCCAAGGAATCCAAGGAGAATTCTTAAAGATTACCAAATGACTAGAACTGAAAAATTTTATTTTTTAAGCGAAGGAAATACATAGAGAAAATAAAGCAACGTGCGTCGCACATTCAAATGTAAAATACATAATTACGCGCAAAATTTGTCTTGTGATGAATATTTAAAACTGGAAACTGTCGTACATTGAATTAAAAAAGAATATTATCTTCTGTATCTGGACATTCGTCTAATAAGGTGCTGATAGAACATTCTATTCCACGACAATGATCACAATTATCAGAGTAGGATAATTCCAATTGTCTGCAGTTACATCGATAATATTCAATATACCAGTTTTGACAGGCTCTCATGTGCAGGTAAGTATGTAGAAATTGGTCATAAACTATTATCCTTCAATTTCCACCCCCTTACGATATGATCCAACTCATTACCGAGCCATTCTTGCACGTAATGTTGTATAAGGATATAAGATTAATAAAAATGTAATTGTTTTCTGTACAACAATTTTTTTAATGAAGCGTGGATCTTGCACACATCTATTAATTTGTATTTACTTCTTAGAGTCTGTTGTGAGAGGGCTACTTTAGTGAGTGGAAGAGATGCTAACTCCAAGGAGGCACTGACACTCTCTCGGGCAATCAAACACCTGAAGTGGTGGACACGTAGTTCGTTAACATCCCTGAATTCTTTACCGTTTGGATATAATGACACCGCTAATTCTTCTCCCCTTCCAATAATATCATCAACATTTGCCGATGTGCTATTAAAAATACTGACAACAGTTGACCTCATGCTTTCATCAGTTCGGAGCATCTTGTACGTTTTCTTCTTTCCTTTTCAAAATATTGCTGATGTTTTTCCCCACCACTAACTGCATGCGCAAATAAAACTCATGGCTCACCAATTTCAGCTTGTATTTGGGAAATGATGAATAATTTTCCGTTCACTTTACTTGTGGATGGATGAGATATTTCTATATTAGGCTTAGGAGAAGTTCGAGCTTCAAGCATCACTAATAAAGCCGTGTCACTGCCGACAGAACCACTGATGAGTGCGAGAAATATTATAATACAGTGCTTACGATAAGAGCGTCTGCATCTCCCTAAGCCTGTACAGTTTTGATGTCAGTCGTCTTTGCAGGAAGTATTTAACATTTCAATTCAACGAAATACTTCGAGTATCAAAGTGTTTCGAATTCTTGGTACTTCGTTAATACGAACACGGTTGCATTGTAAATCCTTTCTCGTTTACTTTTCTCGAGAAATTTATATTGCCGTTATTAGCTAATAATTGATGGTTTATACTCATATATTTGTTATTTTAATAATTCACAGATATTACTGTTGTTAGCGCAATGTTACCGCGTCTATATAGACACGCAAGGTGCTAGCATATCAAAATCTAATTAATAAGAGATTATTAATAATCGCACCACACATAACACGTAAGAAAATAGAATGCTTTTGTGTATCCTCATTTTAAGTGGATACAATTGTGTTATATCAAATAGAAATTGCGTTTTGATGGCCTTCGATATATTACTGTAAAGGAAATTGAAAACATACGTAATGGTCAGGGGTAGTAAATGAAAAACAAAACTATCCACCAAACGCATAGTTCATGTAACTTTGTGATCGTCTTATGCGTCGTGGGTTTATGAGAACTACCTTACAATAAATCAATACCGCACACTAAATAAAAACAAAAAACAATCTGAGAAATGAATATTGACATTAATTCATCTGTCACGGGGCTGACATTACGCAAAGGTTTATAATATTACTCAAAGCTGACATTACGCAAGAATTTTATAATATATTTCCAGGGCGGATCTTTAAATCGATAGTTTAAATAGTTAGTGTCATTTTAATCGTGACTCGCCAGACGGATCTCCATGGCGTCAGCCGCGAGAGATAAGAACTTTTCCTGTTTGTCCCGTCTTTGTGGTGAGGTTCCCAGAGAACCTATTTTTCTCTGCGGTCAAGCCCAAGATGACACACGATCGTATGACTCGCCACGCCACTGCACTCTGTCACCCCCTCCATGTGACATTCCTCCCTCTTTCTTCCTAATTGCATTTAAATGCATAAGACAACGCCTTACCATCTCCACAAATTATCGTAGAGCCGTGCAACGACTCCCTTCCCAATGACTTCTCCTACCATGAAGAGCTCCTCAATACATTCAAATATCCACATGGAACCCCCCATCCCTACCAGGGCAGTTTCTAGGGTACGTGGCGCTTTCGGGAAGTTACAAACCAATCCCCCCGCACACCCCTCACGGTTACTTAAACTGGTGACCGCCCATCCGAGGGCCTTCTCTTCT
>NNCF01136066.1:0-25349 GCA_002313205.1 Laupala kohalensis | reverse complement strand
GTCCCGCGCGGCTTCACGGAGCGCAGCCGACAACAGTTTTGATGACGGTCTGTATTGACGATAATTGGAAGCATATGGAACATTCTAAATGGACCTTGACGTCCATTTAGAACATGTTAATGCAATATATTGATCTCTCGCTCCGATAAGGGCATTAAACATAACTATGTAATCACTTGCTTATGGGAGCATCATTATAACTTTTTAATTATAAGCTCTCTTCGAGCTTATGTGCAAATTCAATTATTAAACCTTTGTTGTAGTTTATATGTGTCAATGTTTTATTAACCAAACGCCAAAAACCTGAATAGAGAATTACTCTAACTATTGCCAAGCGAGTATTCTAATTATTTCCTCTGGGGTCTATCCTCTCCCGACGTTGGGACAAAGACAACACTAAATATATACATAGCAACGACCAACGCGACATTGAATATTATTGTTATATCGCTATGGACCAACGCGACACATCTTTAAATGTTAAAAATGTTGTGAGCATGTAATTTACTATCTATTTAACATTATTAGTGCGATCACTAGCCCAATTATCAGCAATAAACTTTTTGTAAACAAGAACATCTCTTTAGAAAGTGATTTCTATTTTGATAACATTTTTTCAATTTCAATAGGGCGCTTTATTTACAAATATTATTTATGTACAAATGTGTGGCGAAGTTTTTTTTTTGCCTGGATGTCTTTAAAATGCCCCTTAAGTAGAGCCGTGAGCTGTGCATACAAAGCCCTGGTATTCACTCTCATTGAATGGATAGCNGTTTTAATTTTGGAAATCTTTGTTTTGAACTTAAAATGATTGTAATTTTATTTACTTGTGATTTGTATCGTAATATTATTTTTTAGCATAATTTAGTGCATCTTTAATATTGTTTTATTTAGTTGTAAAATATCTTTTAAGTATACTGCAACTACCGATTAAATGAGTACCGTTGGGAACCACGGGAAACCAACGGTCAGGACACGAATATATACAATTAATATAAAGATATTTAAATAAGAGAAATAAATTATAATGTAAAATATACCATTTTTTCCATAGAAATAAAAATTATAATAAAATTCAATTATTTACAATACTAAAAAAGACAAAAAACATATAATTGACGTAATGCTTTAGAGTGCCTTCTCAACATGTCTCCGTCTGAAACAAAAGAAAAAGACGAAGCGGCAGAATCACGGTTCATTTGAATCAGTGGTTTCAGCGCATATTACTCTTTCTCTCATTTCCCTCACATAGCTTAGAAACTGACCCAGGGACTGCACTACAGGTACCCTATTGTCCCTCATTATCGCAATGGCTAAATATACGTTAATGTGATAAATTGGGAATGCACCAACTTGGATAAAAGTTCGTTTTTGATCTGCTTTCGGGCAGGTTAGTAAAATGTGAATACAATCTTCATTTTGTTCCCCGCAAAGTGGGCAAATAGAGTCTCGATCCCCCCTCAGTTTTCTTAATTTCCACATTTCTTGATAACATACATCCTAGCGTGTCCATATGGATACGGTACCTTTCCACAAGCGCAAATGATAGAGAAAATTAAAACTAGTTGTAATGCCTCTCAAATGATATGATATTTAAAAAATTAGTGTTAATTAAAAATTAATTCGGGCACTAAAGTAAAAAATAGGATTGTTTGGAATATTTTATAATCTAGCAAGTCATGCACGCTATTCATTGTGGTATGTTTAAAAACAATCCTCTTCAGAAAAAATTTTTTTTGTTTAATAGAACACTAACGTGAATGCTTTTCAGTGTAAATAATATCATGTAAAAAGGGGATTCATTTTCATAATGCTTAAAAGTCGTGTATATACCTCAAAATTGAAAGTGCTAGCAAGCAAGACGCAAAAACGTAGCCGCACGTACCTGCATTGCAATTGAACACAAAAACTGCCAGATGTAGGAACGCTAGAAAATAAATTGTCATTCCTCATTTGCGAGACACTAATTAAACCCACCAAAACTTTTGCACTGAGGATAATGGTCCTGCCATCCGTAAGGGATGATTTACATATAACACTCCATAATTTTCTCACATAACCTGTCAATACGTAGCCAGCAACCTCCACAATGATTTGGACAGACAAGAACGTACTTCGAAAGACAATCTTCATTGCTTTATATCCTTTCCCGATCGTCATGGTAGGGAAGTATCCCAGTTTACGTAGAGTGAAGAATGGAAAGAAAACGAACGGGGAGTTTTTGACCGGATGACTAACATGGATTCTTTGTGCGTCGCCCTTGGTAAAGGCAAGCTTCGTGACATACCGCGGGTTTGGACTCCTTGGAACAACCTAAAAAAACTCTTGAAATATTCCATTTCACGGTAATAGAAATACTTACGAGTAGGAATCAACTCTTCGTGATAAAAGTCCATGGCAAACACACATACGTAAAAACTACTAATAATGAACATCAATATGTCAACATCAGACCAATTCCTCCANATACTTACGAGTAGGAATCAACTCTTCGTGATAAAAGTCCATGGCAAACACACATACGTAAATACTACTAATAATGAACATCAATATGTCAACATCAGACCAATTCCTCCAATGCTACAATTGTTACGACTTATTCCGCACATTGGTCAGCCGCATTTCATTTGATTTTCAGTCTCATCATGTTTATATTTTCCTTCTCTTAAAATTTTATATTTTAGTTGGGAGGCAAAAATTACAACGCGGCAAGAAACAAAAAAAGGTGTATAATATATGTTGTTTGAATGAACAGAAATTTGTTACGTTGTAGAGTGCATTAGTTTATAGGAAATCAGTTTAACTAAAAGGTATCCCCAGCGGTGGTGCAGGTGTTAGTGTTGTCGCTCATTACCAAGTCATCCCGGGTTCGATTCCTGTTGGAGACAGAAAGTTTGTAGCTGTTCATATTAATGTCCCAGTTCATATAGCTGTGACCATTGAAAAGCAAACCTTCCTCCCTCTATCCAGCTCCTTCTAGTATCATTAACTAACTATTACTAACTACTTCTACTAACCCCTCCACGTGACCACTTACTAACAATAGTGTACTCCTACCTCCTACCGCTCCATGTAGATAAGCTTCAATATCACGCTACATTTCCCATTAAAATTAAAAAGTGATGATAAGTGAATCCAATAAACCGACGAGTACGGTAGGAATCTACAATGGCGAGCATTATTGCTTCTAAACGATTTCCGCATCCACGTGAACACAAACGGAGTCCTTAATGGACGTCCTCCCAGTGATGGACATGAGAAGATGAGGATTAAGAGAAGAATGAACCAAGAAGAGCAGCCCGATGATCCACATACCGAAGAAAAGGAAGACTATTGAAGGAGATGAATTGTGCTTGCTCAGAAACTGACGGAGGCTCTTGCCACAAAAACATGCAAGTCAGCTCGCAATTCTAGTACAGTTTCTTGGACGATTCTTCTTACGTGACGCGAAAACACAATGATCGAACCGTTTTTAAGAATATCTCAAGATATCTTTATGTTTTTCGTTCAACTGGTATAGAGATAAAAACATTCCTTTTGTATTTTAAGATGGAAATAAAAAAAACTATTCTCTTAACGTCAACATGGGACGTGTGTTCGTTTGTTAGCAATCCTTTAAGATTTGAAACTACGTGAGTGTTGCACATTGCTTTGCATGCCAGAAATTGAGACATTCAGCAGCTAATTGTAGGCAAGGTGTAGTCACCTGCTATACGTGCCATGGGGCTCATGATTCAAGTCTATACAGATCGGAAGAAAAAGTAAATAGCTGCATAAATTGTGTTAGAAAAGGTCATAAAGTACACAACCATAACGTAAATGACCAAAACTGCCCTATATATGTTAAGGCCCTCCAAAACGAAATTGAAAGAACAAACTACAGCAATTGATTTTATTTTTAATTTCTTTTTCGTTCTATTTATCCAAAATGCCTAATCTTGATACTGCTAACAGGAATGATCATTGTAAATTTTACCCCGTACCTGACTATAAAGGTTTGTTCCATTCGACGGAATTAATTTACAATAATGAAGAAAATCTTAATTTAACGTTATCCAATGAGGAAGAATGTATATTAATGCTACTGAATATCAGAAGTCTTAATAAAAATTTAAATTTTTTAAGACTTCTCAATGCTAGTTTGATCAAAAACCTGATATTATAGCATGCACAGAAACATGGGAACTAAAATATCCCTCTTTTCTATATATTCTGGGTTATGATTTGCATTACAAGAAAAACTGTTTAAACCAATCTGATGGCGTCGTGTTATATATAAGGAAAGATATAATGGAAAATGTGTCACGGTTTCATACAACAATCTAAAATTTTTAAACGCTAGTTAGAATTAATGATATAGAACAAATAAAAAAAATGCTATGTATAGGAATCACGAACTAAAGAGGAAAGAATTTATTGATTTTACTAGGCTCCTTCTTCAAGAAAACTCCAAAACAGAAAATCAGTTCTTTGTAGGAGATTTCAATATTGATTTTTTTGAATATGGAAGATCAAGATTCCAAGAAATATTATGACAACTTTCCGGAATATCAATATTTACCAAAATTCTCGTAAGTGACCAGAATTAAAAACAATGACAAAAGTTCTTGTGTTGATAATATACTCTGCAAGACTAACAGTTTGCAAACAACAGCTCATAAGCTTGTTTATAGAACAACAGACCATGAACCACTTTTTGTTAAACTAAAAACCGAATTAGTTCGTGGAAATAAATTAGACAAATCAATTCTTATGTTAATTACCGAAAACTTGTTAATTCATGTCATTGTGAGAATAGAACTAATTTCCTTAACGACGACATAAATCACTCATTAGACAGTTTGATGAATTTATTGAGCAATGTTTTATCCAAAGCGCGAGTTCGAATACACATCTTCCAAAAAAATAAGCCTAGGAATGACTGGGTCAATAAAGAACTGATCAATCTTACCAGAGAAAAACCGATGCTTTATAGAAGATGGAAAAGCGAACCTCGTAACATTGTATTAAAAGACAAATACGTCAAATTTTCTAACAAACTCCACAATAAATTAAGACAAGCAAAGAGAAATTTTGAAAAAGATAGGGTTAAACATCTTGATAATGACAACAAAAAATAATGGTCTTTCGTGAACAAGAAATTGGGTAAAAATATCACATACGTAAAAAAATTGATAATGTTGTTGTTTATGGAAAAGAATGTGATAAAAAATGGATATTGTAAATCAATTTAACAATTTTTTCAGCACTGTCGGCTCCAATCTAATTAATGTAATGATACAAACTAACTCAACATTTTCTTCTCCCATGCCTCAGTCAAACGACGATCTATTTTTATGTATCCAATGGATGAAATAGAAATAATTAACACAATTAAATCATTGAAGGATAAAGCTTACAGTATCGGCCCTGCTGTATTGAAAATAATTCCTTTTTTTAATAAGTAAATCTCTGGCTCCCTTTTTTAAGTTTTGCATGGTTAAGGGTATATTTCCCAGAGCTTTTAAGAGCGCAGTTATTGTACCTATTTATAAAGCAGGTGATAAGTCTATAGGCCAATTTCACTTTTACCAGTTTTATCACAGACTTTGGAAAAATTGTTATTTTCAAGAATCTCTAAATTCTTAGACAGTACAAATTATCTGATATTATAGAATGTTATCAAATTATCGAATGTCTGATTTATTAATGTTTCTGACATTCACACTTTAAAGTATGGCAGTTTGTATTGTTTTATTACTAATTTCGAATTTTAGTTAGTATTACCATTAATTTTCTATGATTAAGTAAATTTACATTTTTTATTTCATGATTTGTTGTACGGTACATGCCTGTAAATAAATAAATAACACGAAAGGTTTATTGCATCCAAGCAACAATATTTCAGCTATTTAAATAAATAAAATATGTCAAATATCCTAACCTGAAATAAGTTATGAAAGGAAATATCTTCGAAGTATCTGTGGGGCACAAGTGGACATTTTTGAAAGGGGACACGTGGACAAGTGTTTATTGTTATTTAACTAATAATTTATGAACTTAAAGCTGTAAAACACATAATATTGGATAATTGGTAAAACTATCGTAATAAAAGTGAATTATTAGCCTCTTGTATGGAAATCGGAAAAAGTATCAATGAAATTATTTGAAATTTTAAACGAAACAACAATTAAAATGGTTAATATTGATGAATTACAAAAACATTTTTTTCATTGACTTCGGCCTTTTGGCCACCAATTTTTAGCATAAGCAAAACAAGGCATCTCATCCTTATTGATCTCTTCTTGTTCATTCTCTCGTATGCGCATTTCACCAACATTGTGGTGTTGCCCGTCCCCAGCCCCGAAGCACGCGCAACTCTTCTATCGTAGCATTTTCTTTATTTCTGTTTTTTTTAGCACATGTTCATGAAAAATATCAGACTTCTCCTTGTTCTTAATCAAGGTCCATAACTTGTCCGTATTCAATGTGTCTAAATTCCTAAGATGTATTGCACGTTCTTGTGCATACAAGAACATTTATTTATTTACATTAGTTTGTTTTGTGTCGTGTTCCCATCAAAAGACATTACACTACTACATCTGTATTACAAAAAGAAAAATAACTGGTTATTTTCTTTATCTGATTCACTTCCGGTCTTGTAAATTTCTCTTCTTTGTATTTCAATCTCTGCTTCATATTCGCGTTTTCCCTGTTAATATTACACACCCCTATTTCCACCCGTNTTTGTATTTCAATCTCTGCTTCATATTCGCGTTTTCCCTGTTAATATTACACACCCCTATTTCCACCCGTAAGTGTTCACCTTTGTCCAGGGTTTCTAGGAAGTGTTTTCTTTTATCTAAAACTTCAATCCATTGCAAATCTCTCATATACTTTTAATATGTTGCTTAAAAATCTCGTACTTATTTTTCGTTTCTATCACTTATTGACCAATTTTACATACCGTGTCCTCTGTTCGCATTAATCTTAAATATCGCGTCCGTTCCGGTTCGTAAAATTGGCAGTCCTAAAAAACATGCTCTCGTGTCTCTTCACCTAATCTTCAATCACAGATCCCGTATTACCCCAAATCTTCTTAATTAACTTTTAGTGTCGCCGTGTCCTGTGAGAAATTCTACTTCAGCTGGTCCTGGTTGAAACCACCGTCTGCTCTTCTCTACAACACGTACATTTGGAATGAATTCATGTAACTGACATCCCTTCTCTGATAAATCCTACCGAATTTGCCAAGCTTGTAATGTATCCGTTAGCTGTCCCTTCCATCCCTTCACATCCGGTGTCAAGATTTTCCCATCCTCCTCGATTTGCTTTTCCCGCCTCATAATTGATCTCAAAATACATTTCTGTATGCTCATATCAATTGGCATAACACCCACTATAACATTCAGTGCATCACCTGAAGCTGTCCTATATGCCCCACTCAACCTTAACAGACACAATCGCTGCAGCCGTCCAAGTCTCTGTCGCTGTACAACATTCCGCAGAACTCGACCCCATTTTTCGCAGCCCTAAGTTATCATACGCATTAATACACATTTATACAGTTGTAGTAACTGTGGTCTACTAATATTGAACATGTTTATTCCAACTCGGATTAATGAATAATATGCTTTATTTTCTATGTACTGTAGATGACTTATAAATTCGAGTTCGGAATCAATCATTACGCCCAATCATACATGTTCTGTCTTAAATTTAATTTTGTACCTCTCAATTTTAATATTTATTTTTAACATTTATCTTACCAAAAGCTATTGCAATTGTTTTACTCCGCTGCTATTTCGAGACTATTTTCCCTACACCAATTATCACATCTCTTCAGTACGTTACCAGATTTTTCCAATTCCCTTCTTCCATTCCCTTCCACGAAAACCACAATATTCTCCACATAAGCTAAGATTTTATATCCGTCTTTACGTACAGTGCGCAGTAATCCATTGATGGTCATATTCCAAAAAATTGGCTCTCCAAGAGAACCCTGGGGACATCCTTTATATGCATTCCCATATATCCATTCTGTTCCGATTTCCAAATAAGATGTCCGTTGTTCGAAATAGATGGTAAAAGTGTTGTATAAACACGCATTTATACCTTTTTCTCTGATGTGCTTCAGGACTCCACCNTTGAAAGCTGCCTGAATACATTGTCACTTCTAATTTTGTATGTCGTCTGTCAATCCATTTTGTGAATGTCCTTAAAACGTCTTGAGTAATTTCCCTTTCCGGAATCCAAATTGATTCTCTTCGAGGTGTCCATTGTCCTCCGCCCATTCCGTCACACGTTCAATTGAGATCTTCTCCAATTACTTCCTCATGAATGGTAATAAGCTTATAGGGCGATAAGCTTTATGGTCTTCTAAGGTGCGTCCCTTTCTTTTGTGGAAGACCCTAATCTTACCAATTTTCCACTGACGTGGGAAAATCCCATTCAGGTAAAACCGGTTCCTTCTGTCTGGATTTTATAATTAATTCGTAACTACGTATTCATTATAATACGATACTGAAACTGCATCTATTTTTGTGCGTTTTCTTTGTGGTTTTTAATTTTTTGAAATTAACGAAAGTGAAAATGTAATTTCACAAAAGTAGAGACATATGGGATCTAATAATTGAATTTAGAATATTGTAGAAGAACCCTGGGCAATGCCAAGCAAAATGAGCCAAAAATAATCAGACCTGTTGACAGGTGTATACCCACTGTAGAGTAAAATATATCAATTCTCGGTGCCAATTCTTCTTTTAATGTTGATGTAACTTTTTGTTTGTTTGTTAACAATGCAATTTTTTATGTTTTACGCTTGAATTGTTTTAAAATTTGAATGTCCTGTAATGATTGTTGTAAGCTTCTTCTCAAATTCAGGACAACACCGGGTAGTACTATTGTTATAGGCGACAAACACTATAGCTCAAGGACTAAGGTTAAGTAAATCCATCTAGTACGATATTGAAAGGAAGAATCACGGTACACACAGTACGTTCATATAACAATACATTTAATATCATAACAAATTGAGTTCACACATTCTCTAGCGATGGCTCATAAACAGAGAATTATTGTGAAGAAATACAAAATTTGAAAAAACAGGTGTGCTCTATACAATATGCCTGTGTGTTGTAAACAATATTTAGGCCTGAAAACAAATGTCAAAAAATGGTTGCGTCTCCGATTAATTCGCAAAAAGCTGAAAATAGTTTTAATATCTTGTTATAAATGTAAAAGGAGTAATTTGAAGTATGCACCATGTTTCTCCTCCGGCTCGAGGGGGCGAGCCTCGAAAACATCGAAAATTTCGGACTTTGTTTGTTTTATCGCAAATAACTCGTAAATGACGCATTTGTTTAGAAAAATAGTCCTTTCATAAATTAACGATTATTAAATGTTTCGTCGAATGGGTTTATGGAAAATTCCATCAATGAGTAAAAATTCTGAGAAAATTTTAAAAAACAAGATTTTTTTTCATTTTCCGTAGAAATAGCATATTTATTGTTTGTCTTCATTAAATCTTCATTTGTCTTCATTAATATGTGGCATTAAATGTAATACATGAATTGATATATTTTTTTATATCATCAAAAACTGTGTCAAAATTAACAGTTAAGGGTTTTAAGCTAAAATTTCAGTTTTTCGTTTTCTGGCGAATATCTCACACACGACGCATTTCTCAGAGGATTACGCTAATAAGTACCTTGTCCTGTTCATCGAATAAGTATACTTCATTTAAAACTACGCAAAGCAATACTAACTATGTAAATTCAAAAAACCTTGATATTCTTCATGTTTGTCAAAAGAAGCATATTTTCACTTGAAAAGAAAGTTATACTTGAAGTCATGTTTCTTTGCTTCGAGAAATTTAACTTCAAAAAAAAACATGAAGAAAACCCACTATGTTTATCAGTATATTGTATATTAGTCCTCAAAGCGGTCAATAAATTTGTAATAGCTTTTACAATATATTATTTCTTTATTTCTGTATTTATCAGTCAGTCTAATTGCCGTGATGTTGGTATAGCGCTTCGGCACAGTGTAGTCAACACTTTTAATTCGCCATCGTCCATAAAAGTAATGATATTTATACCTCACGTTATGTTGGCAAGACCACTGCTACCAGTTCAATGCACTTGCTCTTGTGGCACTATTTGTTCTTTCTGCATCGCGCGTGCGGAACGAATATTACCTTGTGTCAGTTTGTTATGATATCAAATTGTATTTCTTCACTGCACTGATTGACTACTATTAATATTTATTTGGGTATAACTTGAATTTGTCAAAGTTGGCAATTCGTGTTAGGCAGCCATATTTAATAATTTTCGGCAATGTTACATGACTTGTTTTCCATTGTAGTATTTCTAAATGGGAAATGTAGTGCGCTATGGAATCTTATTTACATGGAGCTATAGGAGGTAGACTGGGCTCTAATGACCTCGATGTTGACGAGCCCTAAAGCCCCACCNAAATAGGAGGTAGGTGTTGGGTGATAGGTTATTGTTAGTAGGTGGGCCGGTTAACTGGTATTATCAACAACTTGGCCCACGTGGACTGGTTAGTAGAAGTGGTTCGAGTTATTGATACTAGCATGAGGTGGATAGAGGAAGGAGAGTTCGGTTTTCAGTAGTCACAGTTATATGATTATCCATCATGTGAAAAGCAACAATTTTTTCTGCGCCCCACCGGGATTTGGACCCGGGATGACTCGATGAAGAACAAGAACGCCACCAGATAGACGATTACATTTACGTGACTTGGAGTATGTGTAAAGTATACTTCTAGCGTACGTTCTTTGCTATCATTGCTGTGCGACAGGTAGCGCTATCGTTCCGCGAGTGGCGAACGATGGAATCATACACGATTCAACAATGGCTGCGAAATGTGTCGGCGTCAAGGTGATTAAGATCTTTAATTTCTGTGCATCGCCTGTGCCTGGAAGTCTGTGCGCGGTGCGATAAAGGAAGAGAGGAGATAAAATTAGACAAGTCGAGTTGACGACGGCTGTCGGAGGCGCAAACGACCGAGCGAACACAATCGTGGAGAAGTTGTGTTGGTAAAGTGCTTTCGTGGTACATTTTTGTTACAGGGAACAGTATGGAATGGAAATATGTTTCTTGATTTTTTATGAATCCGAAATAATAATTGATGTCAACTGCGAAAGAAAATTTCTGAAACTAACATAGCCTGATTACTGGAAACCGATTGCGGATAAATATAATTTTAAAAAATCTGACGAAGTTCGGCCATGGATGCTGTGTCTCGCTCCATATTTCTTAAAACCGAAGTTTTATTTCACACCTATCGGAAAAGCCCCCACTCACCTTTTAATTTTATGAGGTGCAACACCAATCCGGTTGACAATAGAAATTAATTCATCATAAGACAATATAAAACTCTCTGATTGAAATATATTTTCTCAAAACTAACATTAATCGTAAATATTAAAATATCTTGTAATATCGTCTACCTTTTAAAAGGTTCCAAATAATACTTATACTGCGACCGTATCTCTTGGTCGCCGATAAAAGAATACTGTCCTTGTTTGGCAGTACGAATACTAAATTATTTAACATCTATTTCTTATTGGTCTAAAGGTAGGATAACGATGTTGGAACAATAGAAGACAAATTTTAAAAGAATAATTAATCATTTATTAAATTAATTTGACAGTGTAGTGTATTAAACATTTTTTCCTTTTGATGTAACAAATTACAAATTATTACAAAAACATTACAATACAAAAATATGAAAAAGAAAGAAAAGTAAATATGCACGTTCCTGCACCCAAATTAACATTTTTTAATTATTTTATTGTTTTACTCAGTTCAAAACTCAGCTGATGGTCGGTAATTTTCCTCGAACCAGTACAATCCAAATATACACAAATATAAATTTAATAAATTCTTCCAGAACACAGTCTTCCAGAACACGCTGAAAACAATTAACAATTATATTACAATACACACATCTAAAATTCTTTACGAGAAGTCACAATTTCTAATAAATACTTGCTCAATTACAGTTCTTAGCAAGTTTAGCCACACAAATACGTCTTTCAAAATTCATCACCATCATAACTATTGCTGTTCCAGAATTTCAAGTTATAAGAAAATTTGCTGAAGCAAATACATTTCAATACAATTATCCCTTATTCTCAAACTATTCTCCTGATAACTCTTCACTCAGTACACATAAGTTTTATTTAATTTAGTCACAACTTTTGCAAAGTACCACTACGGAAAGTTATTTAAATAGATGCTTTACTTCGATTTCTTAACCCTCAAAGAAAAACACGTGAGCATGACGCACAGATGATCTAATACGTTGCCCGCTCTGTCGTTTAACTTCCTGAGTTTCATATTAGATGATCTATATTTTTACTTACAGTTCATGTTCGCACGGGCTTTGAAACACGCTGATCGGGTTCATAAATACGTGCATCGCGCACACATGGGGCTTTCCAGTTACGCCAACTGCTGACAGTAGTTGACCCCAGTCAACTTTGCGAGCATTCCATTCACGAAAAAAGTTGACATGAGAAAAAAGCTGGCAAAAGAGAATCGCCCAAAACTAGTTTTGTCCTCTCAAACACAATGAAACTTATTATACTCGATGTCAATTTTTTTTAGTATTTAGTACGGATGAAATGTTATTTTCGTATAAGATGCATGGTGGAAAATGGTAATTACGAGTTTTTCATTGTTTTTATGTTCGGATTCATTTAAATGTATTCATCCCGAGAATATTACAAGCATTTATTTAACTAGCTCCCTTCGATGTATGTGTGTGTAGTTTGCATGACAATGGATATGGTACCACTTTAGAAAATCTATCGTAAGAGAGTATGTATGTATTTATGTTGTCCTTCGGTTTCCAAATTCGTAATTTAAGTTTTCGGTCACGATCAAGTTTCCAATAGAGCGGTAATTTTACAGATATGTGTAGTTTGCATGACAATAGATGATTATGGTACGATTTTACGAAAATCTATCCCTAAGCATTTTGAAATGGGGGTATATGTGTGAGCACCCATAACACCAGAACGCTTGGAGCAATTTGTACCAAACTTGGTACACAGATCACTGACTATCTGACAACAAGCACCAAGGGGATAAGACAACCTTGGAACTTCCAAGGACAGGTTGAGGGTAGAATGTAAAAATATTTTTAAAAACATATTTGAGTGGAAACTATTGTTTTCGGTACTTTAGAGATGGATATGAACATCCCCAATAAGGTCACCATTTGTACACAGAGGAGATAATATGCTCCTAGCTCCCATAAGGGAGGGAGTGGAAATACGGTGGCAAGTAAAAATAATCAGAAACGACCGATATTGGTGTGGAATTCATCTTGGTACCGCTGAATTTCATTGACTTACGCCCACGGTCACCCTCCACGAGTGATACCCATTAAGTAGGGGGTTAGAAGGGGATGAGATGTAACAATTATCGAAAATGGCTGCTATTAGTTTTGAGATCGGCATCTGAAACCAGTAGTGATATTTTCGATGAAACTACATTCCACTATCAGTCACTATACACTCCTAGTACCTTTTGGGAAGGGAATGCAATGTCAAATTCTAAATACTGAGGATTTTTTCAGAAATTTTTAAGTTGTATTAGTATTTATGAAGCTCCACCCCTTTGATTTTTAAATTATTATTTCATATTTTTAAAATATCTATGTTTATGCACCTTCTAAGCTCTTGCACTTATAATGGGTGACCAAGGAAGGATATTATTTATTGTTTTCCTTTTTTTATTTTCAATTTTTATTTTTTTTAACACAACACTTTGTAAATAAAAACTTGTTTTAAAAGAAGTTATTTTACGTTTAGTTTTTGAATTTTATTTTATTTGATGTACCGAGTCAAAAACGTAACGGCGTCCCGAGTATCGTAATTCAACTCAGCAACTCCGACAACTATGGATTCGACACAAATATCGATCGTTTCCGATTTTTTGGCTCGTCACTCTCGTTACAACCTTACCTAGAAGGGTGCCGAACATACCGTTTGGTTGGAACTTCAACATAACGCATTGGTATTTTAATATTTCATCTAGAAACATTGAAAATTGAAGAATGAACGCAAATTAAAGATTCTGATTTTTGTATCATGTCACCCACTTTCCTCCACTCTCTCACGGACTTAAGTTTGAAAGGGATGCCATTTCTAATGGGAGATGAGTATCAAGATGTCACCATTCAACTCAGCGACGTTAAAAACTGTGGATTCTACTATGATATATCACTTTTGATCATTTCCCAAAAGGTGAAACTGTGTTATAGTGGTTGCTCGTGAAACGTAGTTTCCTGTATCTCTAAATCTATTGTCCATATTCCCAACAACACTTCTCATATTTTATAGTATCCACTTAATTTTATTAAACATAGGCGTTGTCATAATTTTTGTCCAAAGATTTTATATACCACTCCATGGCCCCACACATCTCATTCATAACATATACCTGCCGTATGGCTCCTTTATAAGCTTCATTCCGAACATTGAATTTTGTATACCTCACTCGCATTAATCCATAAAATACCTTTTCTCGCTTTTTCCATTATGTAATTCAGATGGTCCCTAAACAATAATTTTTCGTCTATCATTATTTCTAATTACTTAAACTTGAGCATAACCTTTATGTTGTTATGCCCTAACCTAATTGTCGGTTCACGTCGTTTCTCAACTGGCTACCCAAACCACATTGCTCTACTTTTTCCTCCTTATATCTTCGATTTCATCTTTACACAACTCTTCTCACACACTTTTAGCACCTCTTGTCCTTTCTTCTCTAGCTGCCTCCGACTCCAGCCTCCCACAAACAACAGCAGATCATCAGCGTAAGCAACACAATTTACGTTCTTCTCCTGCAATTCTTTAAGAAGAATCTCATCCATCAATATGTTCCATAATATGGGACCGCTACTGCTGCCTTGCTGACATCCGACTGACATCTCGCGTATAATTTTCTTGCCCAATATCCATATAGTGGCTATTCTCGAAATATGAACACAATATGTTGTACATTTCCTCTGGTACATTATTTTCTTTCCCTGGTAATGGCTCTGTGCTGAGGAACAGAGTTAAAGAGATCAATAAACAAAAACAAATATTCTTTTCATACAAATCCATCAATATAATTTCCCAACATGCACTGTCAAATGCTCCCGCTATGTCAAGAAATAAACACATACCATACTTTACTTCTCTTGTCGTTATGATATTCATCAGATCTTTCACGGCTTTCCCTGCCCATCGTCCCTTCCTGAAACCATATTGCTTACTGTTTAACCGCTGTCCCTTTTCCAAATATGTTGTCAATCTTTCTGATATCCATTTATCCAGTACCTTCCCTAGAGTTGGTATCAGAGTAATTGATCGATATGATGTCGGGTTTGTCTGCTCCCTATCATTGCCTTTTAAAAAGAGCTTAGTCTTCCCGACCTTCCAGACATTTGGGAAGTATCCAATTGAGATGCATTTATTGTATATCTCATTCAATCGAACATCCATATATTTGAACCCTTTTGACAACTTCATGGGTTATTCCTTCAAATTCTGTACTCCTCCCGTTTTTTTAATTTCTCTATTATTTGTTTATGCTCTCGTAGTTCCATCCTCACTCCTTCTTCATTTTCTTCGCGCCTCATTTACATCTTATTATATCCCGAAAAGTTAAATATTTTAACTAGTAGTTTCTCTCCCGTTTTCTTCCAATCCATCGTATAACGACCGTTTTTTTATGCTGTGCCTCCCAGGGGACTTACATCTAGTAAGGAAGTGTTTGGCAAAGCCGAGCTGAGTCTGGCATTACTTCCACTTACTTGTGCCATGCTCCTTCCTTTCTCTTTCCTTACCTTCCTTGGTCACCTCTTGTCCTTTTCGATCCCTACACTAGTATATCTTTCATTTACCTCTTTCTCTTTTCATTTTATTTTTATTTTTGTAATGATTTGTGTAATGTTTTGAGATATGTTAATATTTGAGTTTTGATTTGTAATTCAGGAGGGTTTTCAGTGGGTATGGTTGAGTTGTTCGGCGAGTCCCACACGCGGGGAGAGTCATGTTGGCTCTTCCTAGTGTGTAACTGCATTTTCCCTACCTGTACACGTTTTTAGGGCTCTAATGACCTAGATGTCTACGAGCAGTAAAGCCCCACAAAAAGAAAATTTATGCTGTGCCATATTTGCCTTCTTTTTATCTTATCAACGCCCAATTTGTATGAGATTCCCCAACACGGTTTCTCGAGGAACTCTTCTCATCTTTTCTTCTTTTCTTGTCGTACTGCTATCTTGAATTGAGCTCTCTCCTTACGATAATCTTCCTGTACGGTAACTACATCTTTGCGCTTTCTCTTCGCTTCCCTCACTTTGCGTTTCGCTTTATTCCTCGCTCTCTTTAATTCTGACAAATCTTTCTCCACCACCTCTGTCCACTACGCTGGCTTCTCGTCTTACTTCTTTGTCACTTTGCACATACGTTGATAATCGTTATCTGTAGCTCATCTTTTGCTGTATCTATGTCTTCCTCCACAATTATATTCTTAAATGTATTTTCTTGTTTTTTCCTTTCTATATCAAATTGCTCCCAGTTAATTCTATGATAATTTGCTTCCTCTACCATGAAGCTTATGAAGTCACTTTTCTTTGCCAAATCAAGTGAACCCTGTCATCGCCTGGTACACCTGATACCACGTTCCATTGCGTCACTTCATGTTACCTCATTCTGGTGCTCAAAGTTAAATCTATAACTGAGCTTCCTCCATTACCTTCGAAAGTATCTGTATTATCAGAGTAGATAATTATTCCATTTTCTATTATAAACTTCTCAAACATCCTTTTTCTTACCGTAGTTTTCTTATCTCCCCATAATGTGCTCCTTGCATTGGCATCCACACATATCAGTACATCTTTTGCCTTGAATTTATGAAGAATTTGCTCTAAAACTAGTATATCCTGTTCCATTCCTTCACCACATCGACTATATACATTTACAATTGCTATATCTATATTTGTACATTTTATTAACTACATTAACTTTTGCACTCAAAAATTCATCTATTCCCAACATTTCTCCTGTTGTATCAGTTACTACCACAGTTTGCCATGGATTCTTTTTACTCACTGTTTTGTAAATAATTAGTATGTATCTCAATTCACCAGGCAATGTGTACACTTCTTGTATTATTATTATTATTATTAATATTATTCGCTGTAATACGTAATAGTAACAGGAAAGATGATAATAGGAAGAGTCAATGTAAGGGTTCAGGAAAGAATTGCAGTCTCTAGATATGACAAAAACCTAAGCTTTGGACATACTTGTAGCATCTGTAAAAGCACAGTTACAGGAACACCAAGTTATACTTGATCTGTGGATACTCAACGCACCTAGCATCAAACTGTGCAAAGATACCGCGGAGCGTGCCATGTGAGATGATTCGCAAGACGGTGGATCACGTTGCTGACACCGGGAAGTGTGTTGCAATGTAAATGGCAAAGCAAGAAAGAAATGTAATTTATAGACACAAAAAATGTCATCCTCCGTCCAAATAAATCTAAATAGATGCAGTAGTGCTAAGATCTTCTTCAGCAGACTGCGATGGAGAAACATACAGACATATTGATAACATCAAAACAAGAACAAAGATAAAGCCACGTGATGTTCTGATTTAAGACACCATAACGTAATTCTAAACTTACAATAAAGTATCGTTGTTGCAGCGCAGATGGAAAGAGATCAAAGATATGTTAAAAGGAAATAGTTCAGAAATATAAAATTGTAGTTTCTCACAAATAGAACAGTGAGAGTGTTCCAAATAACCTTGAGACATTGGAAACAAGCATCAGATGTTGAGAGGGACCAATCGGTGTTGCGAGTGACTTAAACGCGAAATCTGAGTCTTGGAGCTTGGGACAAAAGACGGATGATTTTAGAAGAAGCCATGATTTCCCTGAAACGTGTTTCCATACATCATCCAAGAGTAACAACATGCGAAAGAAATGCATAAATTTCGTGACTTAATCTACCCTTACAAGAAAAACCACTTTATCTTTTTCATTCGACATTAACATGTATCTACGTTAGAGACCCTTTGTGAACATAGATTTGTAAGTTACGAAATAGGTCGAAGACATGTTCAACAAGCGCGGACGCATTTCCGGGGTAAGAAATCCACAAATAGGTAAAGAACATTTCTATTAATATATCGGAGGTATCTCCGCGATACGCGAAACTTGAACAGCAAAAGTATTATAGAATATTTTCCAGCAGAAACGAGCAGAGCATGTAATGTAACGAAAAAACTTAACCGTGGCACGTCGAAACAGTAAACGCACAAACCTCAGAGATCTGTACTGGTGAACATCAGAGATTGTTAAGCTGAGGAAAAAATAAAATAGGTAAAAAACGTTGAAGAAGAAGCTTCAGAAGAAGAAAATCTGGCAAGAAAATCTCTTCAATGTCAAATCAAACGACGGAAAGGAAATGTTGAATGGTACTTGTGAGCATGTTGATCGCGTTCCTTGGGTTATACCTTCCAGGAAAGTGCTGGGCAAATTGCGTACCTATAATATATACCTAAAGACGAAACGTCACTCATTCATATAGTAACCTAGCTATTTCCAAAAGGAGAATTCAATCCCAGGAATCAGAGAGGAGGAGGTACCACCATTTCTATGGGATGACATTCAAGAGGTCGTAAAGAGGTCAAAAGTGGCAAAACACCTGGACCTGATGGTATACCAAATGAGGAACTACAGATTACTGCGCTGCGTAGACCTGAGCTGCTTCTTGATTTGTTTAAGCTTGTCTAACAGAGGTATTTCACAGAACTATGGAAAAGACAAAAGTTATTGCTCATACCAAAATACAAAGAATATAATCCAAAAGACGCACCTGCTTACTGACCTGGGAATGCTGGATAGGTCATGTAAATTGAAAAGAAAGATATGATACTGATAAAAAGCATTTGACAGAAAGAGTGCTATATGTACGAAAATACATCAACTTCGGCAACTGAACTACATTTACGGAACATCTTTACAATAGTAACAAGACCGAGAAACCGCTAAATGTCTTGAAATAATATTCTGCATACTTATTTCACTTTCAAATCTCATATCAACGATTAATAAAGTTTATCTAGTGGCTAGCACATGAAGCTTCAGACAGGCTAATCGTTATCATAGCCAATATCCTGGCACCTCATCATGACAGACTGACGGTTGTGGGAGAAGATATAAATCTTCTGGTTATCATAGTAAGATTGTGTACTCCTGAAAACGCTAACTTCTTTGAGCAAGGGAAAGGAAAAGTCCCTTCAGAGTTGTACTACTATCTTGCTATGCTACTGATAAAAATCTTGCTGATCACTTTTAGTTTCTACACGCTATGAGTGGTAGTAACCTACATCAGCTCTATATAATCACAGTAATGTAAAATTTATTAACACAAAAGAAGAACCCTGTTCTCGTACCCACGACCCAAAAGCAAATCTCTTAGTAAATGTTATTGCAAGAGAACAATTTGTGTGGTCCTGGTAAACACTATATATCCAAATCACTTGGAAATTAAAATTTTCCTAATATAAGACGGCAAGTACGTGATACGAATGTCTCTAACTCGCGACCTGACTATCTCTCTCCCATTAATGAAGTATGTTCCTGGATGGTCAAAAGAGAAAATTTTAGTATCGAGAAATGTCACGCACTTCCAGAAGGGAGTGTAGATTCCAGAGACTGATACAATATGTAGTGATAAGTTGTATATAATTGTTTTTCTGTTGGTTAAGTGTTCTGTAGTTTAGCGTATATGAAAATATCGTTTATGATGAAAATATCCGTTTGTTGATGATTATGTAGCCCTGATTTTTTTTGTGAGGCTTTACGGCTCGTAGACATCGATGTCATTAGAGCCCTACAATGTAGCCCTGATGAAGATATAGATTATATCGAATCGTCGGCGTAACAAAGAAATCGTTTTATTTGGGTCTAAACGCAAGATATACTTATTTATTTGTAAACCTCGTCTTGACAAGAACAAAGATTAAAGAAATAAAACAGTTCCAAGAAAATACGTGGCTATTGAAATAACAATTTTATGAAACGTTGGCGAAAAACTTACAAATTTGACGATAATAATAAATTTATTGTCAAAAAACAGTACAAACTGCGTATGACCACGTGGAGGGAAAAAAACTAATTTACTCTCCGGAAGCAAGCAAGGGACCATCCCATCAATTCCGATCAAGGGCCCTAAGGCAGAGGCGGATTCAAAAATTTCAGCAAAAGTTCCTAGATAAGATAAAAAGTTAGCTGCGATTAATAATACATATATTATGTCAATATGTTTGTAATTTAACGTAAATATGTTTGTAATTTAACGCAAATATGTTTGTAAATTTACATGTACAAGTTATTATCGAACTATAGATTATTCTGAGTATAGTGTTTAAAAATCGGTGCAAACAACCTTCATGTTGGTGAGAGTATGTTACAAACTCTTTTGGAAGACAGTTAATAATAGCACAAGTGTTTAAACAAAAATGGAATATTCGATGGCCCAATGGTCTGTTACTTCTACACTCAATCGCAATGATACAATGCATTATAAATGCAAGGGTGTGAACGTTTATCTAAGAGATTGTTGCTGTCTAACCACGTCCATAAGTTCCCTGTGAAAACACTTTCGTGTCATTACACGTTCGTGATTACAAAAAAAGTGAATGAAGGAGATGTATTAACCTCGTATTATTTCATTAGAAAATTTCTTTACTTAAATGTATTAAATAGTTTTAATCTTTTTCTAATCCGTTCCTGATTTCTACCATTAGTATCCTGATATCTACAACTTTAAAACCGTTTTCTCGAGTTACTAAATGTTAGCACAAACATTTTTCCGTTGTAATCATTTTTAAATTGCCAATACCATGAAAAGGATAGCCATAGCCCCCGTAACCACAGTAATCAAGATTAGTCATTCGGCAATAATCACTTTAACAACGTTCTCCATAGCCATAATCGCAATTAAAGATCATACAAGGGCACATGCCATACCCACTGCCGTAACCTCTGTGTGAAGAGATTTTCTAGTCATCATACACATTGATTGATTCTGATGCCTTTTTCAATGCAAAAATAATCTAAATCACTAGAGTTAGTATGCACAAGAAATGGAATGCAAGAATTGCTCTTCAACCCTTGCGCTAAGAATAATAATTGTAGCCCTCGTTCAGGTTACACTAGTAATATCAAAATATTGGAACATTTATTATTATTGTTATTATATACTTTAATATTCCATCAATGCTAACAGGTTTTATTATAAGAAATATTGGAAAAACCGTATAGTAAACTTCTAAAAATCTCTATTAGTATATTTATTAGAAAATCAATGTACATCGTATAAATCAATTTAAATGATAGTTTGATTTTCTGCAATTACACAAACGAGTCACGTGTTTTACTTATCAGCTGATGTAGAAAAATCTACGTGACAACATGAATTTTCAAGTCCAATTCAGTACGGAGGGGGCCGTGGCTAGGTATTGCAATCACGCAGCTCCTTCAATCCCGCGGGATCGATGTGTGGGATTGATCAATCCCGCGCGTATCCCGCACTCTTAATATAATTTTATAGAATCATATTAAAACAATATATTTTGTTCAAAACAACTTTCATTAGACATTTCATATATTTAAGAATCAAAATTTGTTTTGTAACAAATAACAGTATGAAGCTATTGGAAATAATTAAAGTATTTATTGTTAAAAACTAATCAGTCGAATAATAAGGTAACTTACCTGATAATCTGAAGTGCTTAGCTAAGGTATTTTGACTAATTTTTAAAATGGTATAAAAAGTATTCTTATTCTAACTTTGCTTGTTCTTATTGTCTTGTACCTAACAGATTTTACTAACAACCCGTGAAAATGGAAAACGAGCTAACGACGAAACTAGATCAGGTGCATGGCAACATACAGTGCGAGGATAGACAAGATTCACCTCCGAAACAATTTGACAACGTCGGTTTGACAACGAAGGAAATCGTGTGTCTTAGTAGACGCCAGGCAAGTGAGGTAAGAAGATGTCAAGACATACGTAATGGAATAAAGCATAGTGCAACATTTTACGGTATCAAAGGATCTCAAAGACATTGTACAAGTAGAACGCTTTTACAGTAAGTGCTTCTTGTTTTGAATCGAATCTACTTCATAGTTTGAACAATAGGATTTCATAAGTGAGTACGGAAGTGAACTAGTTAGCGAGTGATGGTAACACAAGTTGTTGTGAGTCAGGTAATTTGAGGATGAGAACACGGAAACTCTTCGACATACATAAAAGGTAATTAATCCACTGGTATATAAAACATGAAAGTAATAGGAGTAGTTATTCATATTAGTTGTATTGAAGGAAATTTCTATTTGGGTAAATTCTAAATTAAAAAGTTTGTGTATTTACCATGTTGCATGCTTAAATGGCTTTGATTAAGGGTCTTATGATTGAAGGAATTACGACTGTTTGAACAAATTGTTTATGCGAGGAATGTATTTTAACAATGGTCTTAAACAAGAAACCCTTACAGCAGTTACTCGCATTTGTATTTTTGTACTTGATTTCCTCATTTGTTCTTTCGAACATGTCATCTTAATAGTTGTTATTATCTGTGTGCTTTTATTTTATTGCTCTTGTTCAAAACATTGTAAATTTTCAGCTTCAGCGTTTGATTTTGATTTATTCGCGTCTCCTCATTGATAAATTTTACAGATTAATGGTATTTGAGTGTGTTCATTGACTATCTTCAAATATGAATTAAAGTCACAATACGCAATATCGTATGACACCGAGAAGCCATTATTCGAAACATTTTGCAATAAGAATAGTTTTATGCATCAAAATAATTATTGTATTTTGCGAATGTACAGGATACCTACGGAACTTAACTCTAGAGACCTCGGGTGCAACTGTTTACCTTTTGTCCCGGTGTTTTTAGTTTTGTTTTCACTTGTATTTCCTGTTACTTCTCAATATATTAGCACTTTTCCTTGAATTGTGTTTATTTTTGAGTACGTTTGGAATTTTGGATGACTTCTTGATGTAAGAAAGCAAAATACTAATAATTTAGTTTGAATACATCTTAGAAAAGTAAATACAAAGATAAGACACGGAAACTACTTAGAAATTACGGTCTAGCTATGCGCAATGTTTTCACCAATGCTCATATTACGTTTACCCCAATTATATTACATGTCTTGAAGTCTTCTTACTTTTGAGAGGAAAGAATTAAACAAATTTGCGATGCCTAAGCATTTGATACGATTTTGTCATCGTTTAGCAGAGAAATATTTTCTTCGCGATATTCAGAAGTTGACATGTTAAATTTTAACAATATTCCACATGGCTTTCGTCCGGTTGTTATATTTTAGTATTAACCTATAAAAACTATTTTATATTTTAACCTGCAGAGACATCCCAGCACAAAAAGGATTTTAGCCTTTAGCCGTGTTTACATTGTGTTGCATTAAATTAGATTGCATAAGTTATGAGTCACGAATTATACGCAGTAGTACATCACTTTACAACAACTTAAATAATTGTAAAACACAAATAAATAAACAATGTACAGAAAATAAATTATTCACTGGCAATTAAATAACAAGTTGTTAAATTATACTAAATCGTTAAACTAAAATACGTAGTATAAAAAATTTCGTATTCTTGTTAATTTCGACACACACTTTCCCCGTTCAAACACGTACTCATTCATGAGTATTCAAAGAGATTATATAGAATCTATCAGTATTTATACAGATATTCAAAGTGATCAGTATATTACTCGACCGCTAATTGGGTGAAAACGAATAGCCTCTCAACAGGGTACCTGTCTACGTTCATCGAAATGCTGACGTCACGTTGCATTCGGTTGCCGTACCGATTATCGAAAATACTGTGTACACGGGGTTACCTTCTCGATAGCACAACTGTGAGACTGGCATATACAAGCGATTACCGGATATATCGAATGCGTGTACAGAATAGCACTCCTGACAGTCACCTGTTGAATACAGGTGTGTCTTAGCGCGTGCGCTGAACGGTCAAAATCGATGTCGTCCCTTGAAAGATATATCATTTATATTAGTCAACCTCGGAAGGCCGCCGAGGAGAGAGAGCGCATAGTCCAGGGAGGAACAGTTGAAAAGATTAAGTTCCCAATCCCATTGAAAGAGACCTCCACAGCAGACCGACTGATCTGCGAACAACAACGCTGCGAAGACAGCTGAGTCTGCGAGGACAGGGCTACGAAACCAAGGAGTGATATACGTATTGTATCTTTATAACTTTCAGTTTTGGTCATTTTTCCATATTGAAACAACGATTAACTATTCGCATTATTGAATAGTGTGAATTTTACTTAGCAAATTCGATGCATTATTGATCTAACCAATATAAAGGCACATTGACAGTGAAACTGTTTTTACAGCATGCAGTGAGTTATTTTTTACATCAACAATAAACTGCATTTTTTATTGAATCATATTTATTCTTGTTGGTTAATTGTTAGCAGAGGTTTGCTGTAAACTGGAGGTGTGAATGCGTATGTGGAGCGCAATGTTTTGTGTGAACAGTTAATTATATGGGGATTAAAAAACTCTTAATAAAATAAGAAGAAAAGATGACAGGTGCAGAAAGAAACATTCTCCTCACTGCAGAATTCTAAATAGAGTCTTTCATTTCCAAATAGTCAGAAGTTATTCCTTAATGTATAAAAAATATAAATAAAAGGAATTAAAATTTAATTAGTGTTTTTCAATTTTATTAACATAACTGAAAGACTTATGAAAAAATGATGATGAAACCTTCAGAATTCTTTCAAATAACCCTTAATCGAAAACTACTAAGGACAGAAACTTAGTACCACACTCATGTGGTGTACTATGTTTGATCTGTTTGATAAATACCTACATTTCGTTGGTATGATCTGCTCATCGGCCGTCTACAATTCATCTTTTGGTACTGAACACAATCTCTTCTGGGGCAATTCCGATCAGAGTATTCAAACTTTCAGAATTCAGAAGAGGTTAGTTCGGGTAATTTGTAAATCTCACCCCCGAAACTCTCGTAAACATTTATTCAAGGAATTAAATATCTTAACACTTTCCTGCATTTATATTTATGAAACGGTCGTGTCTGTTAAGACCGAATTACTGAAGCACCACCTTTGCTCTATACGAAACAGTCTCGTTCACGAACACAATACTCGCATTGGAATAATATTCATCGGCCTAGAGTGTCAACCACTCTTTGCCAAAAAGGACCATATCATTCGGGAATCGTTCTATTTAATTCCCTGCCC
>NNCF01136059.1:5271-18108 GCA_002313205.1 Laupala kohalensis | reverse complement strand
TAAAGAAACATTTTCTTCGCGATTTTCAGAAGTTTACGTGTAATTGTTAACAATATTCCACATGGCTTTCATCCGGTTGTTCGATTTTATTATATGCCTGTCGTTTTCCATAACTTAAGATTCTTGGTAAGAAGGTATCATCCTTTCTGTCTCCGCGTTCAAAATTCAAATCAGAATTCAGAAAGATTCATAGTGAGGTTGGTAGGCAACACATTGATAATTAATAACTATGTCAAGTTGGCAATCGACTGGAGTAGAGTCGAACAGTATGAATTAGTACACACACGGATGGTGAAGGTTCAGTGTTGAAGACTTTGTCAGGGTTCTTACTGTGATAGGACTATTATATAAGACGACGTTGAAAAGAAGATTTTAAAATGTTTTATATTGGGTGATGAACACATTAATTCAGTGTTATGTAGCAAATGAATATTGCACCGCATTTTTATAATTCGAAGTGGAATTGGGATTGTCAGTATATACCTGATGAAGGATGATACAATTTCCAAAACGTTACCGTTTTTAAGAAGACGTAAATTATTTACCTAATCTCAAGAATTGTATTAGAATTGTATCATAATTATAAAAATGCTCTTAAGGAGAAAACCAGAGGATAAAGGAGAATGAACGTGTAACCATCTGGAACGTATCTTTTTATTTGACACCATTTGCTGAGGAGGGAGGAACAGGAATCATAATGATCATAATAACAAAACATAATGACAAGTTCAAAAATGTTCATATTTAATCAACTGTTATATTAGTACTTATCAACAAAAACCTTTCAAGGGTAAAATATATCATATCTCTCATCAAACAATTTAAAATCATATTTACGGAATTTTGAAACAAGTTATAATTTATTTAAAAAATCATTACATTAAACTAACTCATGGAAACTTGAGAAATACGTGAGAACATGGTTTCAAATAAGACCTCTTAAGAAATAAATTTGTATCACAAGGAATTAGTTATATATAATAATCTTAATAAATAAACAAAAACAGTATTGAAATATTGAATAATTGTGTGCAAAATATTGGGACAGAAATTTTCTGTCAGAAAAGTTTATAAAATAAGAGACTTACCAACATTCCATCTTAATTCTACATTTTTTTATTCAAACAGTATGTAAATAATTCTTATTTATAACAAATACAAAATAAATGTTACGATCAATTTTAATATAATAATTTTAACACACGGATGAGATTCGTAAATATTTAAAGCACTCAAAGAAATCGGTGTTTGTAGTTTACTTACTTGTTATTTTACATACTATTCTTATAACATAATACACAAAAAATGACATTCTGAAATATTTTCATTTTCAACAAAATGTTTGTTTAGGCACAGGATCGATCAAAGTGACAGTAATGTTGTAATACATAAATAAATAAATTGAGTGTTCTTAAGGATAACCAAGCATATACTTAGAAATAAATCAAGGCTAATAAACAATTGGCTTAATTTATTCTCCTATCATTACTCTATTGTGTTTAGTCATCTGTCATACTTCACTGAGTTTATGAAAAATTATAATAGAACAAACAATTTGAAACAACAATATATTGATGATTAAAATATGCAAGAATAGTATACTAAAATTACTGAAATGATTTTAAAAAGCTGTCAAATTATAAATCTTAGAGTTCAAACTTTTCACCATACCTTTTGAACTATTAACAGATGTAAACCCAAACCCCATATGCCACCAATAGGTACTGAAAAATCTTAATTTGAAAACATTTTAAGAACCATATTTTCTTCTCTCTGAGTCTCATTAATGTAAGACTTGTTTCACTTTAAACAGAATAGGATGAAATTATTTATTTAAAAGACTGATAACTCTTCATGAAACAAATTACCACACATCAATTTCACTGCTCTGTTGTTATATATCTCTTGTATCCAATTCCTGGCACAGCTCCTGTACAACTTTTGAGGCTGATTATGAAATAAAACTTCCAACTCAAGTTCCAATTACGAACTGATCCTTAATGAGCATTGCATTCTTTCAACAATATGAGGAATGTGTTCTAAACGTCTTTGATTGATCTTTGAATTATCTTTGAATGTTTTCTTAAGGTCAATGAATAATAACTGAACATTTGTCTGAGAGGTTAGGAATATATTTAGCTGTGTGTATGGACATCTATGTTTCATTTTACAAGTTTTAATGAAATATTTATAGCAAGTACACTGAACTTTCAAAAGATTGTATGATTATTATTGTTGTTGTTGTCCCTCAAATGGAGCACAAGAGAGATCCTTTTAAAACAAAATTTGTAATGGTTTCATTAGCTACAAATCCTAGTTTACTGTGACTTTATCATAATATAGAAGATCATCTGAAGATCTGATTTTATTTTTGTTGTTGTGGGGTTTTAGGCTCGCCAACATCGAAGGTCATTAAAGCCCATGAAGATCTGATAGTTGAGACAGTTGCTCCCAAGGATTTTCTTTATAATTTTGCATTTGTAGTGTTTTAAAGTTCCACCTTTGTAAATAAGTAAATAAACTTTGTCAAAAATGCAGTTGCAAACAGCATATGACCACGTGGGGGATAATACACTAAGTTACTTTTCGGAAACAAGCAAGGGGCCGTACCTTCAATTCCAATCAAGGACCCAAGGGCATTGGCGGATTTCACACTTCTAATATTTTTTGTAAATCAAATATGTACTGTGCCCATGTATTATTCCAAAATGAATTGCAGATATAATGTGCCGTCAAAATTCAAGTTTAATAATAACAGAAGTATTAAATGACATTCCCACCTATGGAAAAATCAGTCATTACTGGAAGAAAAACCAGGCTACAGAGATCATACATACAGCCAAACCAAGTTAGAAATAAACTTGATCAAAAACAACATGCATGAAAAAGGAATTTAATCATTATCTAGAGTACTATAACAATGGCATGACAAAGTAAAACAAAAATTAATACCATTTGCATCGTCCATAATTATATGGAAATCAATATTTATTGGTAAATTAAATCTTTCATTAACTTCTTTTGTTGAAATCAGTAAATTTTTTCACATTATAGAAGCAATAGAGCATTAGAAAACTTTCCACCATGGATGTGAAAAGAAAACTTTTTATTATCTTTTATATTTTTTGCAAGGGAATGATACAAAATGATTCCTGAAGGATATGGGTTTGTTAGGCAAACAGTGGTTGACATGCCACAACGATGAATATTAGCATTGTTATGGATGTTATGCTTGTGAACTAGAATCTTTCTTCTAAGAGGGATGTGATTTTAATAATTCTGTCTTAACAAACAAGATTACTTCATAAATGTATATGCAAGGGAGAGGGAGAATATTTAATTCTTTAAATAAAGGTTTACAAAAATTTCGAGGGTGTGATTTGCAGGTAATCCAAATTATTGTAGAATACTAGCTTAATATCTGCACCTCTGCGTGCATGATTTTTGTCAACTATTTTTACAGTTTATCTTTCTAGATCATAATTGATATTTGTGCTAATAAATCATGGTGCAGAATGCTGAATGTCACTATATATTAAATAACATGGAAACAAGGCATTTATAAATATGCATCAAGTACTGCTTAATATTTCATAATACAAATACACAGGAGTCCGGCTGGCAGAACTCTACCCATGAATGGGAAACAGTCCCTTCATTTATATTTGGCTTTCTCTAACAGATGTAGATCCAAGATCAGTTTTTGGGAGGGACCCGTCGATACCAAAGTACTAAAGGTGTCCGGGTCTTTCAACAGGATATTTTTTAAGTGACTTCTTCTCTTAACTGCTATTTAAGACTTTCCCATACATAAACAATGATTGAAATTAAAATTGTATTTTTTTTTCAAATAACCCTTAAAACTAAGATTTTAAAAATAAATTAATGATTAAAATAATAACATTAAATAAAGAGCATCAGTGGTAACTATTCCAATTGTAAATTATTTATATTCAGCCCCATTATTCCAATTATAAATTATTTATTTTCTTTGGTTTATAATTTACAAATTTTCATTATCTTTCTATTGTAAATTTAATTTAGGTATTTTTTTAGATAAGTGGCTCAGAATCTTGCCAGAGTGCTAAAAAAGAGTGAAATGTGACAGCCCCATACTTATCATGTTCCCATTGTGGAGTGGAAATCTAAAAAGCAAAGTAATTCAAGTTTGTCCAATGAAGAGTCATTGTCTTACTGAGATTTTGTTAGTTTGTCTTGTTATTTTCAATGGTCATTCTTCATTTCTTTTGAAATAAACAATATTTCCTTTCATGATTATTATTTCAATTTTCTTTTGTGAGGGGGCATGAATGTGGCCCACTGTTGTTTACATGTTTAATGGTGGCATTCTTAAATTTTTATGAGCTACTGTTCTAATAAAATTATGAATGCAAGTTGTAGTGCTATGAAGCACTGTCTCTTTATTTCTTATTGTCATATATTTCATCTCTTTATCTTGTTTTTAGTATTTATTCTCTCTTAAATCACAAGGAAAATCCATACAGCATGTGAGAGGACATTAACAAACCACTAACACATTTTGAAGAAAAATAAATATTACAAAAATGTCACATTTATTACTAAGTACATATTACCTCTCTGCCAAATTTCATCAACTAAGTTCTGCAATTTAGACATGCTTTCTCAAAATACAGATAAGGTCCCTTTTTATATATGAGAGGATTGTTTATTTACAAATTTTCAACTAATTAGTTATGTGAAATTAACAATTAAACTAATTAAAAAACAAATAAGTTATAAGATGTTACCAATCAAGTTTAAGTGTTTATTTAGAAATATAAAATTTTAAAATCTGTAATAAATATAGAACATACACAAAAGAATTAAGACAAAACGTCAGTGATGGACAGTCAGGAGGGGGGGAAAGGTCTGCAGAGCATTTATGTTTGAAAATCATGGCTTTACAACACACATTTTATAAATATTGTCTTTTATATAAAATACATCAACTCATCGAAGAGATAATCACCAATTAACGATATTAAATAGTAACTAAATTGATTAATTGTTTGAAGTGGCAAAGTATACCTTTATTTATAGAGAGTTCAAGTCCAATGAGGGGGGTGGGAAGCTGAAGCCCCCTTAACCGCCTACCCCTATAAGTGCAAAACATGTAACACACTTTTAAATAAAAGTGGAACAAGTTATTTATTCTGTACTAATTATTTTTTCTATTGTGCATCAGTACTTTTGGCTAACTAGAGATATAAAAAATAATATTTATAAATTAGAAACATTTATCACAACATTGAATCAAATTTTAATTGGATAAAAATGAAGAACTTGAAAAATTAACAAAGTGAACCCAGGCAACAATATCGTGAATAAAGGATGTGATCTTGGAGAACCTGGTACATTGAAATTAAAGATTAAAATTGGTAGGAAGCACACGTATATCTTATTACGGTAATAACATGTCTTTTGGTGACAAGTTACAATAGATATCAAATCTGAAAACTTGAACAATTTGTTTTACATAGAAATAATTTGGTGTGCGTGGAATTGAAGTTAGGCATAGGAGACAAATTGTGGATGAGGTTTACAAGTTAAATTGATTTTAAATAATTTATATGAGTATCTGTATGTCTGGTTTCATATATTATACCAGTTTCATATATGAAAATATCAGAGAGTATAAGAACATTTTTAAAATTTTGAAATACAAACCACATACATTTTATTGTAACCTATGGAAAACATCTAAAATTTTGATTAAAAATATATCAAATCTTGATTAAAAAAGTAATTCAAACACAACGTTCTTAAACCACAACGTGATGCTACTTCATGGAAAGAGAGGACACAGACACCAATTAAAATGACCCCTTGAAAAAGTCCTGGGTAAGTAATTTCAGTGAGAACGCAAGATTTTTTAACAGTAATACAGTCTCTAATAACCTACAATATTCTTTTTTTACCTGGAAATTAACAATTTGAAACGGATTCACATAGTTCTCATGTTGAAGTACACTTTTGTGCAATTCAATTCTATAATTTGCAGTAAGAGTTCACTTTCAAAAATATTTTCCACTAATATGCCACCAAAATCGCTTTGTTTTTTGCGGTCAAATTATTATTTCTATCAAGTAAATTTAGGGCCAGAAACCAGAAAGAAGACTTTTCAGTGTAAAAAATTATTCTAAAAGATTTCTTAATCAGAAGGATTTGAAGAACAATTAGACTAAGTATTCAAAAAAAATTAGTGACATCAAGAAAATTCCTTATACCTGTGATTCACTCCAAAGGGATGAATTAATATTCACGGATGTTCCACTTCCGCATGAAAACGCACCAGTCACAAACGAAACGAAATTGGCTTCAATAAACAGAAAAAAATAATAAAGAATTTATGCAACTGATAACGCATCGACTATGAGAGATTTTGACATTCTCACATCAGCAGCCGTGCGCTAAGTTTTCTGATATACCAGTAGGAATAAAGGTAGAGAATTTTACTTCCCTGAAGTTAAGGAATGTTAATATTCTATAATTACCCTATTTTAAGGGAATTTTAATTACACAGAATTTACTAAAATGGCAATTATTAAGAGTGATAATAGTTGACTCAGAAGTCCTCCTACATTCGGAGAGCATTTTCCTATTTCACAAATGTCAATTTGTTTAGTCCTGGGGAGAAATATATTTCTGGATGTAATCAATGATGCAATAAGCAAATGAGTAATGTAAAAATCCTTTATTTAGTAAAAGTCCTTTCTTAATAAAAACATGATATTGATACCCACCACTTTAGATGTTGTATTGGATGGTAAGATAGAATTGAAATGAGGGATGTTTTTTGATATCACGCTGAGTTTGGTGGTTTTGCAATCTACGCAATTTTATTTCAGATTTAACTGAGTGCTCATTCCCAATGGTACTACATTGTACGTAAACTGTTGATTTTAACTTTAGGAGCTTGAATGTTTAATCACCCTTCCTTAAAGGGATTTTAGATGACACAGAAATTAATAATCTCAATTCTAAAAGTGATCATATTGACTCGAAGTCCGCCTGCCTTCGAGCACCTTCGACTATTGCAAAATTGGCTATTTGATCAGTCCTGAGGAAACAATGCAGAGTGATTTTTACTTCTTTGGTAACAAAAACCCTTTTTAACGGCACAAGTATACGTCCCCTTTGCAGTCTGAAAATTAATTCAGACAAATGGTTATCGTACATTAATATTATAGGATGTTTCACTTCAAATGCCTGATAAGAATTTTGTTACCTTCCTCCCACTCTTATTAAACCTTGACCATTAATAAAAGGAAATACGCCAATTAACTTACTACACTCTGGCAGTCGCCTTTCAGATTTCAATGCCTTTATTTCATGATGAAAGATGTGGAATTGAACCTCCCTAACTATTGGTTTTAGCGATTGATTTAACAGTGTGACTGATAAGGGATGTATGTTTTTATGCTCTTTTGTTATTGTAGCTCTGCATAATTCATTCTGTAGAATGAATCGGAGGCAGAAAGCAGTTGTTGTAATAAGGAAATGATACTTTGAAAATCGTGCTGTTACATTAATTCAGTAGGATTTCTTTTCTTTTCTTTCGACGACTTCATTAACGAGCGCGTGCGAAGACAGAATAAGGTTACAGAGTTTGTTTCATCGGGTATTTCTTCCATGTCAGGGATTATCAGGGCCATGTCGCCACAATGCGGTTACAGACATCCCACGAGCCGAAAGGTCTGCTGGATTCTCACAACCTTTCACATGCGACCAAATAACATCTCTAGACAAGGTTCTAATGATCTGAATCCGATGTGAAACAAACAGCTCGGATTTAGAATTTTCATTCTTTATCCAGGACAAGACAATGATTCTATCAGTATAAAGATAAATGTTTTAAAGAGGATGGGCAGATTCGTTCTCACCCTGTCGACAAGTTTGACTAGTAACACTGATGCACACAACACCAACCTTTGGATTGTCAAATTTTGAGCGCAGGGGGTTACTCTAGTTTTAGAACACAATAAGTTGCTCGTGTTAGTGCTACCATTTTTAGAAACGATGTAAATGACACAACCATACGCTCTAGGACCTGCGTCAGTGTAACAATGCAAGGAGAATGTGGTTGTACATTTTTTTTTTGTTTTTTTTTGTGGGGCTTTAGGGCTCGTCAACATCAAAGGTCATTAGAGCCCTGGTGGTTGTACAACCAGGTGGAATAACACAACGAGGAAAAATCACATTTGGAATAAACTTTAACTCCTCTGACAATTCTTCCCACTCTTTCTGAAGCTCCTTTTCGATAGGAACATCCCACGGCAACTTAGCCTTCCACATATTTTGAATGAACAATTTGAATATTATCGTTACTGGGCGTAAAAGTCCAAAGTCGAAGATCATACTGACAACACTTTTTTTTTCTTTTGGTGCCTACGGAGGGAACCTGAGAAGTTTTGAGTTTGCCACACACACTCAATGTATTATCTTTAGAATTCCACTTTAAACCAAGGATCTCTACGTTGCCGTCGGTTTTTAAAATCAATGGTGATTGTACTAAGGTGTCTTTAGAAAAATATGAAAGGAATTATTGACTATTGCTAGCCCATTTGGTTAGAGGAAATTTACCTTGTGCTAATATGTCATTTACTTGTTGAGCTATCCCTACCGCTGATTTGACATCATGACTTCCGCTCAGTAAATCATCTACATAAAAAATATTTTTTACGATTTCACTAGCCTTGCTCTCCTCTGCCATATCCCATAAGCACCTTACCGCCCCAAAGGAACTGTTTTTAAATCCATACGTCAAGGTATTGAGAGATAGAATTTGGATTCTTTTTCCTGGATTGTCACGCCAAAGAATCAATTGAAACCTTTTGTCAGCTGGGTTTNTTGGATTCTTTTTCCTGGATTGTCACGCCAAAGAATCAATTGAAACCTTTTGTCAGCTGGGTTTATATTGGCCTGTCTGTGTATTTTTTGAACATCGGCACCGAATGCTACAGTATGCACTCTAAATTCTAACAATATATGCATTAAATTTTGCTGAATCTGCGGACCTCCCATTAAAAGATCATTGAACGAATATCCAGAGGACGTGGGTGTAGACTCATCAAAAACAACTATTAGGAGTGTCGTGGAAGAATTTGCATTTCTCACTGCCAAATGAGGGACAAAATAATGATTTTGTTGAAATATTTCATTTCCTGCTCTCGTGGCATGTCCTAAATTTATATATTCATCAATGAACACTGTATAATCTTTTTTAAAACTTCATCAATGGTAAAACCTTTTTCTAACATTTACAATCTCTTTGTCGCCAAATTATAGAATTTTGCTTCCTGTTTAAACGGCAATGGTAACTGAAAACGCCCATCAGGAAGTCTGACAGTGTTGGTTTTGAAATGCAATTCTGTGTGGTAATCGGATGATTTTTTATCATTCTGGTCATTTTCATCATCACCCTTCTAGCTCCAAAAATGATTTTAACTGCTCCTCAAGGGCTTTATTTAAGTTAGTTTCATCACACACAATGAAATGACAAGAATATTTTCCGACCACCTCTGAAGGTATTGACCCAGCAATGATAAACCCCATTTTCGTCTGATAAAAGAGGGAAAGAATTTGAAATCATATTTTTTGTTGAGTAATATTAGAGAAAATACATCACAATTCAAAAGCATGTCATCTAGACCATCTCCTCGAACTGCCAGAATTCAAACCTTACACTCGAGTGCACCTTATTTTTTGAACAACCAACGTTTTTTGGGCCAGCGGAAAAAAATTGTAGCAGAAAAAAAATGTTAAAGAACTCATTTATCTCATCTTTTCTTGAGGTTTATTTTTATTAAAAAAATATGAGAGTAATCAATATTATACTAACAGCAGCCCAACATTACACTATTTTGAAAGCAGAATACGCAAGAAAGATGTTTTAATTGATAGTATCACGGAATACTTGTGAATATAAGAATTATTGTAATATCTAGAATAATTCAATACCTAGGTTTCTCCTTATACGCATCTGAAGAGCCAGGATCTAACAAATATCTAAAGGTTCTTGGAAACCCCGGGTTTCGCCGCCAAGTTTTTGGCACAAAACACACGCCTTCACACATCCTGGTCACAGCAAACCTCTGCTATATTTAACAATTTACCAACAAGATTAAGAAGAGTCAAGAAAAACACAGCTTATTGTTGAGGTACTTTTATCCGATTGGATGCTGTATAAAACACTCTTTCATTGTCAAGAGGACTTTTGAATGGTTAGATCAATAATGCATTACATAAATTAGTTTTTTTCCCTTCCACGTGGTCATACGCAGTTTGTACTGTTTTGTGACAATAAATTTATTATATTATCATTTTCTTAGAAAATTCACACTATTCAATAATGCGAATAGTTATAAGTTGTTTCAGTAGGGAAAATGACCAAAAAATGAATTTTATAAAAATACAATAGGTATTTTATTCCTTTTCCGAGCTTCTACTAATTGTCACCTGCCTGTCTGTCTGTTTGCCATCTGACTTGCCGTTCAATTGTCAGCAGGAAGGTTCGTGACGCTCTCTGTTAGTAGAAGTGGGAACTAATCCCTTCAACTATTCTTTGCGGGACCAGCAGCGCTCTGTTGCCACGGTGGTTCCGAGGAACACTGACCAAATATATCTTTTAAGCGGCAATCTCGATTTTTCTGCACTGCGCGGGCGCAAGACACACCTGTAAGCAAGAGTTGATTGCCCGCTCCAGGTGTTTTGTAATCTGCACGATCATTTTAACCGTGTATGTTGGGTTTTTCGAAACAATTCCTTTCCATTTGCCTTTATAAGTTGAGTCCTTTACATTGGTAATTCCCCTATTTCGTTCTTTACTTTCAACCATTCTAAATAATTTTCCGATGTGGCAGAAATAGCACCACCAGTATCGATCAAAGTAGGGGTATTTTCTCCTCAACATCTCGTCACATTTGTGAAACAATCCACTCGTTTCACGTATTTACGTACGTTATATTTTGTTCCACTTTCTCACAACGTGATTCGAAATTTAAATTCAATTCCTGTTTCGTTGTTTCTGGATCTTCTTTAAATTCACAACGCACAGTTTGCAACTCCTGTTTTACTCTATTCTCAGTTGCAAGCAAACAATCTCCATAATTCGCGGGCTATAATGTCAGTTTCGAGTCTTTCTAAATTTTCTTTGAGCTCCAGATTATCTCGTTTGCGACTTTAAATTTACATTGTATAGCTCCTGACCTATATTAGCAATTTGTTTTAGTAATTTCAATTATCTTCTCATTAACTTGATGATGGAATCATTCAACTTTATTATTCGTTTCATTAATGTCTTCACGAATTTACTGATTCGATTGCTCAATTTACCTATGCTTTGTTCCATTCTGGCTAAAATGGTTGCAGTCGAACTCAGTGTCACTCGTTCGGTAGGTTCGCGGTGCGACGTTTCCCGTACCTGGTCTCGCGTCTTAATTTCTGCTTCTATGTCTGGCCCTGTGACCTCGCTCGCGAAAACTGTGTCCCCTAGCGACTCCTTGTCCGAATCCGAACTAACCACTTCCACAATCTCTGTAAGTTATTACGGAACTTCATGTAACTATCCCTTTTATGCGATATAATTTTGACTTATACGAACACAATATTCCAATACAATGGAAATTATTTACAATTACATACATACAATACTCAATGCTCTTCTCAACCAACCAACTTTACCCAAATTATTAATTCCACACAAATATTATAATACACAATACAAGTCAAAAATAAATAATACGGACGCCAATGGGTCAATCCATTTTAAATGATCTAGAAAAAAATAAAGTGTCGCCACACCATCTGAGAAAAAATTCATATTTTGTGTGTTGTTTCTAGTATTATTTGCAAGTTGAAAAACATAATTGAAAAATTACCATGTCTGGTTTTAAAATGGCTGCCGTTTTCTTTCTTCCGCGCGCACCGTTCTAGGCCTTTGTAAGCGTTCACGTAAGATTTTATATCTTGTCGCGTGAATACATGCAGAGACACTCGCGCAGCCATCTGAACATCGCGTAGTGCCCAAACTGTTGAATCAGCACATTACGGCTATATAAGCCCGATGCTCCGAGCATCGTGGCAGTCTCGCTGCCACTTCCGGCTCACTTGCTGTCACTCCGCGGGCAGAACTGTTGTCGCAAGACGCTATGCACGTTCTGTCACTCTCTACACCTCACCTCCGAGCTCAGGAGAGGCCTGATCGCCCCTGCTCGATTCCAAGCTCTAAACCCTTCAGAGTTCAGGACAGGCGTGATCGGCCCCTGCTCGAGTCCTAGTCTTTGAGTACTGATAGGCCTCACGGATCCAGCTCCCGATCTCGAGCTGTCCGCCACCGAATGCGTGCGAAGAAACGCCGGCTCTCTCTATCCTCCACCGGGGCGATACGAGTGAGCCACCGGCGCACGGAACTGTCTCTGGGAAGTTGCCGATGCACGACTACGAAAGTGTATTTCCACGACTGAAATGGACAAACCCCCTATTATTGCTCCCTCTCATCCTTTTCATCAAATAGGTTACGGATAGATAAGTCCTGAGGGACCAAATATTCAACTACGTCATAGGTATGGTTTCGAAAGTGCCCGCAAAATAATCGCCCTCCCTTCAACATCACGCGACAATGACAAGATTTGCTTGGTCCAGCAGCTTAAAATTACTGACTTTCTGTTTAGCACATATATTGAAACATATATTCCATTCCTGTACCTACCTGTGTCCAATTGAATTCGCCTCTTGAGTTAGACGTTCGAAAATTAATGTGTTTGTGTTTTAAAATAAATTGTTGTCAAGAAAAGCAGTAAAACAGCGTATGACCAC
>NNCF01136052.1:70257-84932 GCA_002313205.1 Laupala kohalensis | reverse complement strand
AAATTTTTGAATCCGCCTCTGCCTTAGGGCCCTTGATCGGAATTGATGGGATGGTCCCTTGCTTGCTTCCGGAGAGTAAATTAGTTTATTGTTCTACACGTGGTCATACGCAGTCTGTACTGCTTTTTGACAATAAATTTATTTATTTACTTACACTCGAAAATTTGCAACCACTGTTATTACACTGAAGGATATGCTTTTACTCTGATAACCATCTAGACATCTAGACACTGAAGAGCTACGAATACTTTCTGTTTCCGCTTGGAATTGAACCTGGGATTTCTTTGCTAAAAGTGTGTACGCAAGGCGTGAGTCACCGGTCCATTTTGCCAAAATTAGCTGCATGTCGCTTGATTTGTATGCAACAGGTGGAGCAAAAATATTATATGGTAGATCGCTGCACCTCTTCGATTACCTAAAATGTTCAAAAACTGACATTATTATTACTAAGTTGAAAATACCACTTTTTGCGAAAAAACAAGACATGATTCTAGTAAATGCTGAAAGAAAATAAAAAATTTGAATTTCATATTGTTCGTTTGACAACTGTAACCGACTGTCATGCGGATGTCGTAACAACCATAATATGCTTCGCCACAAACTCACTCTGCGCTAGTTCTTTTTCAACAATTCGTATTGAGCTACACCTCTTTGAAATTCTTTATGAATTATGTTCTTACATCTTCTGGCATTACTTCCTGTAAACTTTTCAATTTTTGTTAACTATTCTTAGATCTATATTTTTTTTCCAACTCGAGTTACGTCAAGAGAGATGCAGCTGAATTCGAGTTACGTTCAGGTAGTGGTTAGGGCTTAGATTAATAAAAAATAATTATATTTGTTATATAGAAATAAGTAAGATTTGTAAGATTTTTGCAGTTTCAAAAATACAATTCCTGGCACGACAGCGGTGGTATATTGGTAGCATCTTCGCTCCTGAGGCTCAGTTGAGTAGTAGAGCGCTTGTGAAATACTCCACTCGGCAGACCTCGAGGTTATCCACTGGTATTACAAAAGGTTACCCTCGCCAACTCTAGACCAATATCAGTTCGATATCCTCACTTACCCACCAGCCCAACATCTCTCAGATTCACGTGTTTGTCAGGTGGAAGAGCACGCTTCATATCCCTCGCCATATCATAATTAAGACGTGAAACAAATGAAATGTGGTCAACGAAATTTGGATTAATAAAAAAAAAATTCTTGAAGGCCTACATAGCCATGTAAATTCTACAGGGAAGAAGACTCCATCGAAAAAGATTTTTTGTTAAGGGCTATCACACAATTGTATCTTCAGTGCATTGCCTATTGATATCTTCCCCTTCGGGTTAGATCCTGTTGTTACGGCTAATAGAATGGGTGTGTGAGTTGTATTATTATCCCGGTCCCATCTCCCACTTAAATTAAATGATACAATGTTAATAACAATAATATTAACAATAATAATATATTATTATTATAAAAAGAAGAAATAAAAATGCATGCATTTATTTAACTGTGAGGTATAAACGTTCCGCGATAACTCGGAAACGCCTGGAGTAACTTCATCCAAACTAGAAACACATAGTGCCAGGACAAAAATAATGGAGGGAAAGATACCTGACGTATCCCTATAATCATGGGAAGGCAAATGGTATGACATGGAGAGCAGTACTGATACAAAACGCTACCCACTCTACACATTTGTTCTGCGGGCAGAGGGGACAAGGCACGATGCGGAGAGAAAAATTAGCAAAATTAGTGTCTTCATTTATCATAACTTCTATGTTTTGAAATTAGCATAATAAAATTTAGATTGACGGTGCTCCCGTGTTTTTCTACTCTCTTACAATTGGGAGGTTTCTGAACGACCCCTTTTGCACAGTGACATCCTAAGAGCAGAAGAAACGCCAGTTGTGCGCAGTAATTTTGGAGCAGTTTGTAATTGACCTAAAGATGTAAACGTCCACTTAATGATTTAATTTATCACTGTATAATACGAGGATGGCTTACAAAGCATACGTAAAAGAAATTTTAAATGCGTGTCCTCGCCAATTTATGAATTTGCACTTGCATCTATGCTTCTCCAGAAGTTCTCTAGAGGACAACGCATTCGTTGTTTCCAAACGACCTGAGCGGTTGTATACAAAATCTAATTATTTATACGGTTTACTTTGTAAATTATATTTAAATCGTTAGTTTTAATGATACCAAAAATGTAGATTCAATAGCTCACACGAATATTATCGATAAAATTAAAACTTATTGAACATTTTAATGAATTTTTTTCTTTAATATTATTTTTTTCATATTCTCAACTCTAGAGAGAGATATACTACTGTGCATGAAAATAACTGTATTGTCAACCGATTGTGACTTCTTGAGTGGAAATGCCGCATTGCAGGGAGACTATAAAGCGAACACTAATATAGAGATTACGAAATAATATTTTAATGCACGCCCCAGAAACATCAACTCACTGCCCGCAAATTTAACATTCACCCCAGACGAATCTCTACCTCATAAACCACATAACTACCCTATTATACCGTACGGTTTTACCACCATTATATTCCAAACATAGCCCAGTTCATTTCAATTCATAACAAAACAGAAATAAATATTCGAATTGATTTACTTAACTCAGTCAACTCCCCCAGTGGAAAAAGAAATTAAACGCGTTTTCCATGTGTACCGAGGCAATCACCGACGTAATGAAACCTATGATAAAAAATTTTCAAGAAATAGCAAAGATTTTTAAATTTTACGTCTCTCACTCTCTGATTCATTCCACCACAACATTAACTCATCATCATTCACCTCATTTGCATGTCATCTTTGCCATCCTTGTCATTAGGAGGTCGTCTGAAAACAGGCGGTGGTCGTGTACAACGATCAGGACACAGAGGAGCGTCAACGCGGAGTCCCCAAAGTTGCAAATGCTGCTAGAAGTCTTCTTCTCCAGAAGCAACGACACGATATCATCACTCTCTGATTTTCTACATAATCTATATAGTCTACATAATCTATTGTCTATAAAATCACGTATTCACAGTGGTTGAGGACAACAACGTTTTGAGTTGCTACCCTCAATCACTGAATACGTGATTTTAACCATAAAGTGATAATGAAAAAATTCAGTTTTGTATCTTAATGAAAAAATTCAGTTTTGTATCTTATAATGATTGTCTTTAATATATAATCACATCTAATGGAATATAAAGCAAAGGTTTTTTATGAACTCTAATGATTAGATTGAATGACAGTATGTAAATATTGTTTATAGACATAAAAAGTATGAAAAACAATTAAACTAAGATAACTGTTTAAATTTTATTACAAATACAAATTAATGAACAGCTCGAACAACATTTAAAACTCAATTACTTGAATCATTTGTCACGACTCACGAACATAGGTGCAGCGCCCACTACGCCATCCGATTTTCAAATTTCTCGTACGGAAAAACGAAGAAAATTTATCGTAACAAATTTATTGCATGTAGCATTTTTACGGGTAAATGTATGTAAATTTCATGTTTACTTGAACTAAACAACTTAGTAGTATAATAAGAATATGTTCTGAAATTAAATTTATCTATCATTATAATTTGGAAATGTTGAGTCGTTTTTCAATCTCTAAGTATGTGCAACCCCGTAATCCCAGGACCACTGCCTTGACAGTTTTTGTTTTCTTCTTCTTCATCACATACGTTCAACTTAGCTTTTCATTAGTTCAATTATTACTCCGTCTTCACTTCTTTTACCCTATACCGAAAATGTATCATGTGTCGGAAATCTATGATATGAGGCCTCCTAATTTATGTGATTAGCGAATGGCAAAGGTACCTTCCTTTCACCTCCCTGAGGCGGGTGATATACGAATGAAGTGAGAGGCAATTGGTGATAAATTGTGGTGGAATGAATGGCCGGAGAAACGTAAATACCACAAGAAAACTTGTCGCGAACCCGCTTCGTCCACCATTGCCCATTTTACTTCGATCAACTGAGGTTAGAACCATGTCGCGAGAGACAGAAGGCAAGTACGCTACCACATAATACCGTTTAAAATTCATAGTTTCCATGTGATTTGTGCACTTCCCTTTCAAAAAATATCTTGGTTAGTATTATTTTCGAGTAATTTTTTAATAATAATTTTGCTCCTTTTTATAATTTGCTGAGTATTCTGGCACTACATATTTTTGAACCCAAGAAATTTCACTCATTGCAAAATGCACACATTAGGTAGTAATCCAAGTCCATGTATTTTATTATATTGTAAACTTTTCCATTATATTTAAAATCTATTAATGTGAACACCTACAAATGAGGTACACATAAACATACATTCTTTCGACATCTTTCACATGGAAGTTAACACAAAGTAGAAATAACAGTATCATTAAATTTCATTGGAAAATAAAATTCTTATTTGTGAAAATGCCAATATTCCAGAATTAACGGAAATTTCCAATTGTGTAAACATGAATGATTTATTTAAGGGTAGTCTGAAGTAAAGAAAAATAGGCAGGCTTGAATCTCTTGGTGAAAAAAGTTGTCATTGAGGGTCATTTACTAGTTGAGCAGCAAAAAAATACATAATTGTGTTGAAAACAAACACGAGAATACCGAATTATACTCGCAAATTTCTGGGTTCCATTCAAAACTGCAGGATTCTCCTTTCATTCCAATTAATTTCTGAGTCCAATATGCGAAGGATGTAATGTCTGCAAATGCTTCGTTTCTCTTTTAAACAATCTGTTGAAACACTAAAATACCATTTTCAGATAAAAGTACTTGTTGCATAGGAGTTGTCTATTGGCTTGAATTATATCCGGGAGCTGTTAAGTGCAAAAACCATCCTTAACAATCCTCTTCAAAGCATTTGTTTTACATATGTTAATCGAAAGTTCTCCTTGCCATCGTGTATGTGATCCTTTGCTCGTGTTACGTGCAGTTTGATGACTTCACATCCATTCGTATACATTGTATATCCATATAAATATAATTTATTTTTTGTATTGCATGTTACTGTACACCAGTTTAATTCATATTTCCCTGAAAAATAAACTCATAGGAAATTTTGCGAAGTTAAACATTAACGAATACTGAATTCTCAAAAGCAATTCGGCTGATGGTCTCGGATATATATTTAACAAATGGAAAAAATATACACAATTATTTCAAATGTGGTTCAGAAAGTAAATTGGCTAAATGTCCAAAAAAATGATCATTCCACTCTTTGGTTTAAAATAATTCTTTATTGTGCAGAAAATTATTCGTGGTTCTTAATCATATGGTTTATCGAGTAATAGAACGCGTACAGACATTTTGTGATTATTTTAATTACACAATTTACGAAATATGTCTAAAATGTTTACCATAAAACGTCTAATTCATTCATAAGAAGTCATTAAAATATGGGTATACTACGTATATATGTTTGCAGTTACTTAGCCATACAGCGTTAAAGAACTCGAAAATATGGAGTTAGGATTCCGTACTTCTCCATTTGCAGTGCTAATGAATTTGCCCGGGTCTGCATTTTGATTTCGCATATTCTATTTCCGTTTTTCACTTGCAATCCCCTCTTCTCGTCAGATCTACCTTGTTGCTAATCATTGGTTACGATAATCGAAAACCGGTGGAAGAAACGATTAGGGCAAAGGGCCAAGTAGATATTTTTTGAAGAAAGTAATCCTGAATTAAAATTGTGTAAATACATACGTCACGAACCTTCAGCCTATCGAGGTGATTCCACGTGGAGAACACCAAACAAAATTATTGGTTCCTGAAATTACGTGGCATGAAGAAGGGCGTTAACTTTCTTCAAAATTCTGAGAAGAAGAAGACGGGATGATTATTACAAAATGAGGGGCACGGAGGCGTAGAGATCACTTAGCACTTATGATTTATCACTTATTCTGAGAATAACTTGTTCTGAGATTATATTCTACAATGTTTTGTAAACAAGGTAAATTTCTCACAATTGGTTGCATTCAGCTTAAGTAGTGTTCACAAAAAACACACAGAAAGTTAACTTGAAGACTCAGCTTGTCGATGCAGCGTCTGCTGCCTGGATTCTGAAGCAAATGTTTCACAAGAATCAGCGCTGGAAAGATCACTCCAATAAAAAAATATACACCTATTGTTGTAAAAAGAATTAATCTCATTGGAGCTTATAAAAAAAACAGGATTTCATTGTCGTGAAGAAATTCAATTGCTTAGCCAATAATATGTTCAATTAAGAATAATTCACATTATAGAGAATGCGAATGAAGAATAAATGTTTCAATATGAAAAAATGAGCATAAAACAATAATATACGATACAATACGAATCCTTTCTCCTTCGTTGCGTGAACGCAAAAAAGCAGTCTTAAAATTATATCAAAAAAAATGAAACAGATGAACGTCGTAATTGACAGTCAAGCGACCCACAGAAGCGTACTCATGCGGAGAAATTAGGAGATATTGCAAAATAACTTAGCCGGTCACTGGTGCGCCCTGGCAGCGTAAGTTTGAACTACCCTTCAGGAGAGGGGTTAAGCGTCTGCTCAGGTCAGACTGCTGCTGTTGAGAGCAAGCAGGCTACTAAAAGAATTAATATATCTTCAAGGCGGGAACGTCAATTCTGACGCACGGCGCAGGCGCTTAGCACACCTGTAAGCAAGAGGTGCCTGCCAAGTCCAGGTGAGCTTGATACGCAACATTGAGTATCATTTCGAAACAAGTAGATACGAGCAATGCGTCTTCGGACGAAGATAGAACGTGTGCTTCATTTCGACAAACTTAATAGGAAAGACAGTAATGATTCCATAGTCAGCAATGAACTAATTAGCTGTTTGTTTCATTATTAATTGTTTAACATAAATATAGAAGAAAATTGATGTGCTGGGGACTTGCTATTGAACCCAATCACTATGAAATATTGTGTAACATAATGCGTGTGATTTTTGGGGGATAAAGAAGGGGAATGTGTGTGAGCAAGTGTGGGATAGTAATGATAATTTTTAAGAATGTAGTAGCTAGGAATTAAAAACCAATTTTATTTTGTCGTTTCGCGTATTTTATACCATAAGTGTCTGTTTCTTTTAATAAAAGAGCACGAATCGCGCCCGTCGTAAATTTCCTTAAATACTTTTGATTTTATTGATTAATAGTGGTATAGTTATCCTCTACCCTATTTTATTCTCGTGGTATTAATTACGCTTTACTACAAGTGGCGTTTCAATGTGGTGCCTGAGTGATTAGCACGACTCCAGGTAATCTAAGTAGACCTTCAGTCGTATTTTGAGATTAGATAATATTAATATATTGGTAAGTAATATTATCCAATACCCTATTTTTTCTCTTACAATTTTGGCACGCCGGCAAAAGAGCCGGTAACCGCCTTTTAAAATTAAAAGACCAACATTTTTCAAAAGGCTGTGAATAACGTAATAAAAATCTATTTCGTGGGAGACAGTTACGCGCAGTAGTCCGCGAGGAACCCGCAAATAACAAATATAATAGGAAACAGGTCAAAATGAACCAGAAGCCGCTTTGTCAAGATTTAATAAAGACGTGGGTGAGGACGCGTTGAGATTCGAGGGAGACGATTATGCGCAGTAGCTCGCGCAGAACCAAAAGACAGAGACGTGACAAATATATTAGGAAATAGGTCAAAATTAACCAGGGGCCGCTTTGTAAAGGTTTGACAAAGAATGTGGGTGAAGAAACGTTTTTGGGACATCGCGAGGCGAAACTTAGAACTGCAAAACAGAACCATAAAAATCGGAAGTCAAAAAAGTTGAGGACCCATTAGATCAAAGCGAGTCGGCGCGACACAACAACCAGGAAGCGAGAAGCTTTGGACGACGCTGTAAGTTAACAAAAAAGGGCACCGCCGGAGCGTGATAGTCACTAGGGACATGAGCGCATGTTCCAACTTGAAGAACTAGAATTTCTTTTAGCGGGCGACCAACTCACTCGACAAAGAATAATGCGGCGTGAGAGATGTGACAATCCGAGACGAACTCTCGAGACGTGAGGGTCACTAAAGGGGCGGGGACCCACGTGGTCTCGGCGTGGCATCAACGGAATGATACGAATGTTATTGTTAAACAGGAGAGTGTAATTCATCGAGAACGCAACATACGTCACTAACCTTCAGCCAATCTAAGTGACTCCTCGTCGAGTATCCAGATCAAAATTATTGGCTTAAGGAATCACGTGACTTGGGATGGGCGTGACCATGTCTTCGAAATTCTGTCGAAAAGAAAAAATCGTGCGTATATAATTAGGACCGCGGAAGTGCTTGGAGGTTATTAAAGCATTATTAAAACAAAAATTCATTCATTATTATTAGCTACTGACATATTTTAGTTACTTACATACGGCGTTAGACGGAGTAACTTACTTCCTTTGAGATCGGCACTTAGACACGTACTTAGATACTGAGATGTACTTACGTAAAGTTCCATATCTTACGGGTAAGTGAACTGGCTTTTCTGTTTTAACCACTTACGAGCGCGATCTCCAATCAATCATTTGTTTAGTGATTGATTTTAATTTTCGAAGTCTATAAACCTTTGATTTTGTTATTTTCGACATTAAACGACGAGCCTCTCGGCATCGCGTCAGACGGCTCGCGAGTCATTAAAACCAAAATTAGTAACGTTTTGAAAGAGCTGGTAGCCACCTTTTAAAATTAAAAGATCAACATTTCAACATTAAAAGACCAACCGATTCCATGACCGAATTATTGTCTTTTATCTCGCCTTCCTTTTTACTCGCTAACGGAACTCTTTGCTACGAATCGTTCCACGATGTGATTAATCAATTGTCCAAGTCAAAAGTCAAAAGTTCATCAATCCCATTAATAACATTCACTTGTAAACACGTTAATTACTACGAGACCGCACTATTAAATACTCAAGAGCCAAAGCGCTGGATCACTTAGCTAACCAACAAAATACTTCAAATTAGTACATTGTTGATTAATGAGCATGATTCCCGACAAAAATACAAAGACGCGAAAAGCTCTGAAGTAACTTTCAAATCTAGCCTCGTACACAAGACCGACAATGTCGTAGATAGGGCAACTATCTCAAGTTGTTCGCCGTAATACGTTCTCTAAGTAAGTGATGCTCAATGATAAGTAAAGTATTCTCGAAAAAATGTGGTCTGTTCTATCCTCTGCTGTAATCCATGCTGCATTTTGTGGAAATTACTTCACGTGGAGTTCGTTTGGTAGGCTGTGAGGTCGTGACGTACGTTCAATGTACAACGAATTACATCGCTTCATTTAGCAACAACTTTCTTGATTTCCTACTGAAGCAATGACGACGCCATGTGGCTGGCTCGTGCCGTATTGTATATCGTTCCCAAGACTCTTCTTCTATTGCTCTGGAGCGTTTCGCCAGCCGCCAAAAGAATCCTTGATTCTGCAAGTCTTGTGTTTGTCCAGGAAGTCTCTAGTGACTTCCGCGCCTTGAAAACACCCGCGTTGCCTTTCTGTCTGTGCGCCGCGCCGGCAAACTTTGATCCACTGAATTTTGCACTCTCTTTACTCCGAAAATTTTTATGACTTTGTATTTCTGTATAAGGTCCCTTTTCGAAATGTTCAGTGACATTACATCTTACCTCTGTTGGTGTTGCGGGTTGTGCTTCTCTCCACCTTCCAGAGTCATTGAGGAGGATACCGGGGACTGGGACGAGGAGACCTGTACATCTTTTATATCACCTTTGGCTGTCTCTCCGGAGAGGGTTACTCTGGCCTTAGCATGAGTCACATCCTTGTGAGGCTGGAGGAGACCCCCATTCTAGAAGCTGCACTACAATATCTTGTGCAGGTTCTGGTACCCGGAGGGGACAGGCTCACGTACCGGTACCCAAGGAGATCCTGGCGATGCAGCTCATGGCGTCCGGAGTACCATCAGATTCGGTCGTGCTGCTTCGCTATACGAAGGAGGTTTTCCGGGGGAGGGGAGTGAGGTTCGACCTCAAGAACATAGCCGCACACTATAAAAGAGTGCTAAGAGTCGTGCGCAGCGTGTCTGGGAACCCGCTTGGTATGGTGGTCGTCCGGGGATAGGGTGGCCTGTTCCAAGGACGATCACTGCACCTGCTGGCTCTCCTTCAGGAGAAGTGTGACAACTGGCTATGAGAACGGAAACTAATATGCATTGTGGATGAAATATTTTTGTAAATAGGTTTTGTAAATAGTATTGTACACTGTCTTGGTCTGCTCTCTGTTTTCTCTGTTTTGATTCTGTTTTGTTTTTGTTTATGTTTTGTATTTGATATATTTGTGTTTTGTATTTGATGTGTTTGTTTCAATGTAATTCAACATATTTCAATATTTGCATATACTATATGTTTTGTGTTTTGTCCTTAACGATATGTGTTGTCTATTGTATCGATAAATTTTTGTTGTATTGTTACACTTAATGTTTAATGTCTTTTTAAGTGGTTTCACCTGCCTCCTCGTGGCTGGGACGGTAACTCCTATGCTGTTTGTAGCATCCCGCTGCAAGCAGCAGGGGACACTAAATGGTGATTTAGTTTTAAGATATATGCAGTAGTTAGTTTGTGTTGTGTAGTTTTTGGTGGAAGTGGTATGTATATTTTGTGTAAATAGGTTGTAAATTGTATTTTGTTGTTTTTGTAAGAAAGGACTCCCTGCCATGTAATACGCATGGGCGACGGGGGTCTTTATAAATTATATGTATATATTGTATACCTATAATAAAGATAATTCAATGGAAAAAATGTCCTAAAATCACACTCCTCGAACCTTAACGTTCTTCTATACATGCCCTCGGTTCAAACTTCACAAGAGAGATCCTGGGTTAATTTTAGATTTCTTATTCTCAAGGTAACGTTTCCAAATGTATTTGTTGTTATAAGAGCCGCGCTGCCTAGTGCGTGTAACTGCCTCTCTAAAACTGGTTCTTTATTATGCTTTTAAAGTGACTTTTAAAAATTGCAACCTTTTTTGATTCTCACCACGCCGGTCACCGAACCCCTCCGTCGACCCGGCGAGTGGGTGGCTGGGATTCCACACACTTGCTGCTCCCTTCAACGGCCATTTTTTAATAGTCCAAAACCTTGTAACGTCGTATTATTTATTAGAAAATTAATGGAATTAATATTTCATGACTATATAGTGTATATATATATATATATATATATATATACACTATGACATAAATTAATTAAAGAGGGGACCAAAGAAGTTGCTCATTGTCACTTACTTAACTCCATTAGTCAGCTTCCCCAGAACTGCTTACTTTTCTCCACTAATGACAAAAGACATCAGGGCATTCAGGGCTCGGCCCATTTTATTGGTCGGAAAATATACCTCGTCTATAATAAAGGAAACACTACACGGTATAAAAATTGATTTAATTATATATTTCTACTAAGAAAACATTTCACAACACATTTGCAAAATAAACCCTTCTTATAAAATGTAATGTAAAAATGCCTCCTTTTTAAAATCCTCCAAAATTCACAGATATGACATTCAATAATACAATATTTCTTATTTGTTCTTCATGAACGCTGCACTTTACCATCGACTCATTGACCTTAAAGTTCGTGTTTTTAATTATCAACAGGCACTTTTATCAGTTTACCACAATACCAGCCTGACCTGTCTTAATTATATCATAAAAATTAATGTGCCTTCAAAAGCCTTTGGCTATTTCACACGCTTTACCAGAAGTTCCCTTGATTTCCACACAACTTTGAGCACGCCAAACGCAGCGAGACATGCACATTACCTTAGTGTTCAACAGAATGGCTTCCCGCTACAGAAAGTCACGCCTTACGTTCTGCTCATTGCGGTCCTTCGCCATGGCTGCAGGTGGTGATGCTCGCTCGATCCTCGGAGACCATGGAGTGTGGCTCCCGCACACGGAACGGAGAAAGGTCATCGGATTGGTCGCCCCACTCAACTTGACGATAATGCGTAAAGGCGGAATACCACTAATACTGTTCATTTCCAAAAAAGTTGATCACTCGCGAAAGTCAGTTCTAAAATGAGAGTTAGTTCGCACGAACTTCACATATTGAGTCCAAACGCTGGTGGCGAGACCCGAACTTAATAAATTCGTTATTAACCGCACTACTAAAAACAAATGAGTGAGCATCTGATTATAATCACTGAATCAGAAGCAACGTTAAAGGAGTTTCGCAAGATGTATTGCTCAACCTCGGAAATTTTTAGAGTGGATATCATCTGATATCTCACCTTGTAAGAAAGACAAAATTGTCTCATAATCACGAACTATAAAAATATCTAACTCAATCATCATAGATGAATGATTTTAATCCATCTCGAATGAGTAATCTAAAATATCATAGTACATGACCTCGTAATGAACCAGCGAGAAAGAACCGAAGGAGAATTCTGAAGAAGCGTAAAAACCCGTAGTGTCTGTCTTCCCCTGCCAGTGCCCCAAAAATTTCGAAAATGACTCCACCCTTCCCTGTCATAACGATTTTTGGACGCGAATGACTGTCTATTTCTATTGCACGTGGAGTATCCCTGATAGGCTTGTCATGAAGTGACGTAGGTCAGTTCTCAGCCAATGACCGTATTTGTTAATACTCCTGCTTTTCCTCCGTCGTCTTCATATCTGTTTATTCTCCGGCACTTTCCATTAATTGTAATCTTCTTCTTTTCTCACCCCTTTAACTTAGATAATAAAACCTCATCCTCGGCGATCTGTCGATGTTAATTTATTTAGACATGTCTGGTAAATTTCATCAACATCGCTTTCCACTACGTCTCGAAGAGTGGTTTGATTGGTCGTTCCCTCACCACTAAGCTGCCGAATATCGCTTGCTGTCTCGAAGGTCCTAAGTGGGTACCCGTTCTACATGAGTATTGTTTACAAAATGCCTATTCTTCCCTTCTTCTTAGTTCTGCGAAACAGAGTATCGTTGTATCTTTCTCGAGGATTCTAACAAGATGTCTCCCCCTTATTCATATTTTGCCTCGCGACATACCAACGTCTCCTCTCAAAGTGGATAGAGCATTGTAACATCAGAACCAAGACATTCTACACGATTGTGAATTGTTATTTTTACGCCTTTCACTGAGCCATTATGGTGTTTAGCCGGAGGTCGCAAGAGGAGGAAAGGTGCGGGTAACAACCCTAAGCCTCTTCATTGATTGTGTTATTATTTGACCGTAGTCTTCTCTTCGGAAAGAGGGCTGGAGTGCCCTTGAAGAATGTCTACAGAAGCGTGTGACCAGTGCTTTCCTTTCCCTTTGTTTTATACTACTTCTGGGAAAGTTCATTTGTTCGTCATATCTGACCGGGGCGAGGTAACTTATAGAGTGTAAGCTGTATTATGCTATTTCTGTGAAAGGGACTTGCTCGCCATGTGTACCGAGGCGAGGCCGGTAAAAACCCTAAGGAAGGAATGTTATGACGTTGCGAATGAAGTACCTTCACCAACCGCAGAGACAATGACCGTCTCCAGTGAAGGGTGCGTTCAACGCCTGGCGTGGATTGGCCGCGGCGCCCTCGCGAGATCATTGCGTTCCCAGGAAAGCTGAGGGCTGAACAAGAGGTTTGGATTGCACGTTGTGGCAGCGACGGCGTGGTTACTTGCTGGTGGCGTGACTTCCTCTTCTGTATATATTGGAAGGATTGAAGATCCTCGAGAACTTATACGTGGGGGTTCAGTCCGCAGGTTACTTGAGATGTGACCTGTCTATTATTGATCGCCAGACCGCTGTAAAGATTGCTTGCTGCGGTAAGCTAGATACTCTTGCTACTAGTTGCGAGTGACGTAACTTTAACGGTTATTCGGGAAAGCAACTTGTTATTTTGAAGGTTCGGATTGCCTTGGTGTATTTCCGAATTAATTGTTAACACCTATATTCATACCTGTGTGTAATTGATGCTTTCTAATAGCATTAGCTGTGTAATGGCAAATATATACTTGTATTTATGAACTTGTGCGTGTTCAAGTTTGTAAATACTCAGATTTCAATTTATCTTGTATTACATGATTAATTATTGTTATTACACTATTGTCCGGGAAACTGGGCTGGTGCCAGCGGAGCCCCGACCATAGGAATTGTGGTATTTTTGTGAATCCCGCTTCTTCCCAAAATAACCCACACTGCATCTGGGCTTGTGGTGTGTGGTAACAAGCATGTACACATAAATCAACCCGTCCCCTTTACTTAGAGACAGTTATCGCACTCTTCCCTTCGAACCGATGAAATTAAAATTTCTTGTATCCTCTCCCCCGTCAAGAATTATATATAACTTGCTTTCATTTTTCCACACACTCCAATTTTGCGTCTCCTCCAGTTAAGAAGTTACTACTCCTGTCCCAAACATAGACCTACGAAAAAGCACTTCATATATATTTTATTCTTAAACCTTGCTTAAAAGTGTGTTCCTAACCAGTATGTTTCCATCGTGTCATCCCTTATGGCTATTACCCATGACACACAAGACCCCGTTTAAATTCCTGAAGCCAGCTTGCCGGCCCACTCGTTTCTTGTCGCAAGACAAACTATATTCTTTAAAATTCTAACAATATACGGCTTTCATATTACTTTTACGGCTTCAGAAAATCTAAAACTAATTATTTTTCACAATACATATATAAACACACTCATTATATATATATATATATATATATATATATATATATATATATATATATATATATATATATA
>NNCF01136052.1:0-59340 GCA_002313205.1 Laupala kohalensis | reverse complement strand
TATATATATATATATATATATATATATATATATATATATACATACACACGTATGTGTGTGTGATTTCTTGATAATATACGTAGGTAATATTCAATTTTACATCAATTTGTATTTAAATAAAGAATATCTCATTTTTCTCTATGTTAATCGTTTTTATAATATTGTTCTTAATTTTCAACAATTATTTTATATTATTGAACATTTCGTACACATAAATAATAATAATAAATTTATTGTCAAAAAACAGTACAAACTGCGTATGATCACGTGGAGGACAAACTAATTTACTCTCCGGAAGCAAGCAAGGGACCATCCCATCAATTCCGATCAAAGAAAACTCAATGAATAAAGATCTCTTGCCGCATCATGCTGAGATCAATAATATACAATGGCTATCACCTATAGACAAATTCACTCATAACCGTGTGATTTATTGGTGCTTCTACGTTTGGTGAGCGTCAGATTACCACCGATTTGAAGAGCAAAATATATTTTCAGTCAACACTAAACCAGGTAAAAAGAATGATCCGGACGCATGAAAAATGTGGTCGTAAAACATTTTACTTGCGCGTACAAAAGGTTTTTAAATAATTTAATTTGTATCTCCATTAAATTTGTATTTCTATTATCATTCTCTTTATTAAAAAATAGAAATATAAGTTAATGAGATTAAATTAATTTTTAGAAGAACTCAAATGTTTGACAACATAATAACCTATTAGAATTACCATTGATCGAAACCTGCGACTTTTTGAAACATGGCGATTCCATAAATTATTTTGTGAAGTAGCACTTCAACAAGCACCGGTTCACAACTATTACCTTTAAATTGCGTACACGAGTGCAAAATTATCGTAGGTTCCTTTGTTTACGAGATATGAACGCGGTTTATTTGCTTTGAATTCGATGTCTCGGCTAAAATGTATTTCACACCATCAATTGTGCTGCACGGTACGGTATGTTGTCACTTTTCGTGACTATAATGTTTGGTTCTAATCACACACGTCGTCCATTCCCAACAAAATAGTTGCATACTTTTACTGCAGTTTGAAAGTCTCGTTATTTCGCAATATAATTTTAATGTACGTTGCCATTACTTGTTGTTCTACCTATTTATATTTAAAATATACTGAATACCATATTATATTTACTACATTTACAACGAGTCTGCAATGGATTAAGCAAAATTTATCAATCACAAAAACGGGATAGCCTTGTATCTATTCCACAATTTCCTGTTTCTGAAGACCAAAATCAATCATCATTACAGGTGTTTCGCCAAAATTAAAAAGGTAACTTTATTTTGTGTCAAAATAATCTTAAAGCAAATTACTATTTTCCTCGACCTATTTGTGTTGGCTTTTCCAAATTTATTCAGTTTGTTTCCTAGCTAAAATCTGTCATGCCAGTGAGATCTCCCTTAATCCTACTTTTTTGCATTAGTACGTAGTTCTTTTTAGTAGCTCTGATTTTGTCCGCCCACCTCAGTGGCTCTGTGACGTCGGTAGCAGGTGGTATTCCTGAGCGCAAGGTGTCGCGTTCAATATCGTGTGTTTTCGAAACGTAATATCCGCGTGTTCACCAACAGAAAACCGACCCACCGATCATTTAACAGTCAAGATCCACCTCGTCCGAGAGAAACGGTCTCACTATTTCCTCCATGGAGTGTTCAGGGAGCTCTGAGATATTTTACATTTTCAATAATTAAAGAGACAAATTAAGAAGGTAAGAATATTAATTCTGTCTCTTAAGGTAGTACTAGTTGTCCAAGTTAGCTAACTCACTGAAATATAATTGAATCTTCTATTCTCGTCTGCTGCAATCTTCTTTGAACTGTTTATGAACATTATTCGAAAAGGTGCCTTCTTTATTAATCGTCTTTAATCACACTCATATCACATACTTACAGTCACTACGTTTCACCCAAAGTATGTGACATCTTCAGGAGTTAACTTCTTTCTTCTTCGTCTCCACTCCTTTTACTTAATACAAGAAGTCGGAGGTAGAGTATGAGGTGTAGCCTCATAACTCACGTAGCTGGGGAATTACAAAGATACCGGATTCTCTTTCATACATCTTCGCAAGGTGGGTGATGAATGAATGACGTAAGAGGTGAATGATGATGAGCGAATATTGGGATGTAGTGAAAAGCAGAGGAAACGGGAGTATCCCGAGCAATTTACATTCTACAGCAACCCTTTTTCAAATTCCTTCACACAAATCACGTTATGTGGAAGAAGTATCCGGATGGCCTGAACCTCGCCACAGTACAAAAATAATATACAACACGAATAAAGATTTATACGTACGTACACTAAGACAACACCCATCACACTAGTGTCGGCACTGCCATATCCAGACTTTAAAATAGGAATAATGTATTCCCAAAGCTATCTTATTTCATTCAAATTGCGAGGTGAAATATGTTTATTATTAAGTTGAGTTGAATTCTTGTAACTTTTTATCCGCGCCAATTTCAGACATTTTAGAGGTTTCAGTCTCACTACGCTAATATTACATCAAATGTTACATTTAAACATTAAACTATTATCCTCCTACCTCTGTGTTATCATTATGTCTCATATTCAATAATCATTAGATTTGAGTTTCATATTATGTATACCAAATTGTGTCTTCTTTTACCATAGACGTAACAATTCACGGACGAATCGATGTGTCGAATTGACCACATGGCAACGACTGTTGCGGGAGAGGGGGAAGCCGAAACGACAATGGAACAACGCCCCCAAAGTTAACCGCACAAGAAAAAGTAAATTTAAATTTTTACGCCATAATTTGAACTAATTATTGACTAATTTCAACCCACACAAAATATTTTGAACCAATTGGGAACCAAATAGCTTTTTTTCAATTTGAAGTTGGGCGCGGTTAACTTAAGTTTGGCCTATATAGCATTCATTACATGATTTACATTTAATTTTGTATACTGTGTTCAGTTCATTTCACACAACATATTCTTATCCTTGAACTATTAGTTTGTCCAGATTTGGGTACGTTCCTAGTAACTGTAAATTGTCCAACTTTAATATTCTGTTCATATTGTGGTATATATATTTGTTAAGAGGAACAATACATATTTTTCTATCTATCTAATCGTTCTTCTAATCTATGTTTTAACAAATAGTTATTTAACTATTTATAAAATTTAAACGATTGAAGTTCACATATTTTTTACAAGATTTATATTTTTATACATGAAAATTTCTTTTCGCAGCTTCATTCCTTTATATATTAAACTACATACTGTAGCTTTCTTTTGAGCTAATGTCTTCTTCTCCTTCACCCTTATTAATCCCGTGCTAGACAGGGCGGCGTATATGGGGATGGTAGATGGGGGGATAATTCATTTGGGTGGCTGGGGAATTTCAGGGTGCGCACCTCCCCGGGGCGGGTGATTAATGAAGGATTAAGGCGGTGAGATGATGATGAGTGAATGTTGTGGTGGAATGATAGGCAGGGGAAACGGGAGAACCGCGAGAAACCTGCCGCGAACACCGCTTCGTCCACCACCTCGAACTCTACTTGGATCGGACCGGGTTTGAACCCGCGTCCCCAGAGTTAGACGACGAGTGCGCTAGGACTACGCCACAGGTTGTCCTTTCTTGAAGGTTGAGCTAATGTTTTTGAAGATAAAAAGTTCATTGCCCTTCTTGAATGTTTTCTTATGTTTCTGTTTTGTATAGATCAAATAACATTTCTCAATGGAAATAAAGTATCATTTAGAAAAAATAGTTTATTATTGTTTTTCTTTTCAATTATGTATTATATTTCAAGATTATAATTGTTAAAGGTTTCTAATATTTTACCTGTTTTGTTATGCGGTACTATGAAAAAACCACGTTACGTACATATAATTTATGATTACCAAGTATTTACAATTACCAAGTACATATAATTTAGAATATTTTTCTGAACTTTCTTCTTCCAAATCACGCGTTACAAATTCTGAAAGTGTTGGACGCTGTGGGCTACTTATCCTTCTGCTTGCTGATATATCTTATCAAATTCAAAATATGCTGTGTTAAAATTAATATGCTGTTTTAATCTATTTTCATTTCTCTTTCTAGTAAAACACAATGGTCCCCTATTATTGACCAACAACACATCACTCTTTGTTGAGTCAGATCATGTGAATAATGATACCGTATCCAATGAAATTAATCTCGTGTTGTCTATTTTCAAGTCTGTGTATTTATTTATGAAATTGGAAATGTAGCGTGCTATTGAGTATGGTATTGCAGTGCATTTCTGCCGCGGAGAACTGCTATTTTAAAGTACAAGCGTTGCTCTAGCTTCGTGACTTCCATTCTCGAACGCTGTCATTCTTCTACTGAACTTTCTTTTCTGTAAATGGGAAATGTAGTATGCTATTGAAACTTATCCACATGGGGCGACAGGAGGTAGGAGTTGGGTGGTGGGCTATTGTTGGTAGGTGGGACAGTTAGCTAGGTTTGCCAACAACTTGGCCCAGGTGGAAGGTAGTTAGTAGGAGTTGTTAGAAATAGTTAAAAGTTATTGATGCTAGGAGGAGGTGGATAGAGGAAGGAGGGTTCGCTTTTCAGTAGTCATAGCTATATGAACTACGACATTAATGTGAAATTTTTTCTGGACTCACCGAGAATTGAACCCCGGATGACTAGGTGATAAGATAGAACGCTACCACCTAAGTCACAGAGGTGCCTCACTGAACTTCAGTTCCTGCGGTCCAGCATTATTGTGCACGAACACCATCTGGTGACACAATTCGTGAGCACATGTATCACTATTTGAATCTTGGATTTTTCGTGTTGTCCCCTGTATTTTTAGAAAAAAAATTGCCATGACTTATGGGACCAACCTTCATATTTCCGTATCTATCTTTGTCTATAAATTTATCATATTTACGCCAGTTTAGCAATGTTTTGAATCTTTCGAGTACATTAGTATAATGATTTCTACTTATTACTTTGTTCATGTAACTATCATGAAACATTACTTCAATTTCTTCTCCATAATCACTTCCAAGTACTAAGACATATTCATATTACCCTCCTCTGCAGCTGTCACGAAAAGTTTACTTTCTTTCGAGAATCTTTATAAAAATTTCTCATTACAGCCAACCTTGCACATGTTAACTGTAATTGTATTATGTTGTGCTAATAATAATAATAATTCTATTATTAATTTCCGGTGGTCATTACATTTTTCTTCAAATATTTTTATTGGGTTGTATTCCAAAAACTTTATAAAGTTTATCACGTCTTCGATTTTTACTCATTTGCAAATATGAATCTTCTTCCAAGTAAGGAAACTTATTTTACCTCTTCCGAAACTTCTAATGATGTGTTGTTATAAAACAACTGACTTCTCTATTGCATCACTTCCGTTTATTCATTTTCGTCTAAATCTTTTCTTTTCTTGTATTTATTGAAACGTTTTCTCTAATTTTCATAATATATCTTTTCAAGACGAATTCGTCATGTTTCAAAGAATAGATTTATAAGCTCCATTGGTAAAGATGTCGTTATCTCGCTTTCTAGTATTACCAATATCCTTCGAAGAATGTTTTTATAACTTCGAAGAACAAAGAATGATTAACTGTTAGTTCTATATTTACGATCTTTTTTTATAATATGAACTACGTTTCTTGTTTTTCTCTCCGTAAAATTTTATCAATACTACAAAAGAAATTCACAGCTAGTAATACTAAACATGTATAGAAAAATGATACATTCCTAAAAATCTCACGTATTCAAAGACCGAATTTGGCAATGTACATAATAAGCATCGTTGCAATGTAAATAAAATGCAATTACAAGCCTGAGCAAATTAGTTACAAAACTCATACGACACATTTATGAATAAAAGCGATTATAGCGAATAAAACTTCACTAAGATTACGTTTGGCAATTTGTTACTCTTCAAATGCCGTTTTCAAGTATGTTCACTAATGTCCATTTTGCCACTTTATTTTCAAAAAGACACAACACAATTAAACACATACTGTATTTATTATACCCTGATTGTAAAGTTAAAGCACACAATACTTCAACACATCTGTAAAACCTTGAATAACATGCACTATTCACGATAAATCCCAATAAGATTGTCCTGTTGTCACCGCCATACTACTATATTTTTGTAATCTAGATGGCTTTGGCTTAGCTACACGCTCACCTGCTTGACGTAATATTAGTTCCGCGGAATATGACCCCTGGAACTATAAAACGAATTTTGTGAATTTTCGCATTCATTGCACTTCTATGGCCATGAATATACCAAATTTTGCGTTTCTACGACTAGTAGAAGCATCATATAATAATGATATATAAATGAATCACACGGAAGACTTTATATTATATGGGACTCGCTTTACTCGCTGGGGGTTTTACCCCTAGACCCCCATATAAAGGACTGCGCCCATGCTAAGCCATCTAGAGCTAAAATCCTTATTAAATTGGTCACCGCGTGGACCATCGAACGCGGAGTGCATCACGTGACAATCTAAAAACAGAAAATAGGTTTTGGCTGCACCGTATAATTCATAGCAATAAAAATATTCAAAAAAATGTCACATTTATTGTATATAATTACTAACTTGAATTATTTTCAAATAAAAATATATATTGCTCAGATATGTCTCTCGTAAACAAGCAAAACAATTTTTTTCTAAATTGTTGGTATATGCATACCAACTTTACCAATGTATAATATCAATGAAATAAATAATGCCCACTACATGTGTTTTGCCACCGCACTAGGTAACACTGATTAAATTATTACGAATTAATGAAACACCCTTTTCACTTTCTTTTATTTATCGTACGCACCTTAATTTGTCGACGCTGGAAACCAATGTCCTTTCAAAAACATCAATGTCAAGTTATGAGTCATATGTTACATTAATTCCTTCTTAATATGTTACATTTTCGCTTACAAACAGTTACAGAAAAAAAATTCATACGTAGAAACACGCTCAATATACATACACACATGTCATAACTCCTCCTATACCCTTAGCGTAAAAGTAATTGCTATAATATAAATAAAAGAATTAATATCTATGAAAAATAAAACCAAAACAGAGTTGCTGATTGCAATCACGTACACATCACTACACTTCACTACTTTCACCCCGAGCATTTTCTATACCCTTAGACTCCAATCACCTCACTACACTTCACTGCACTTCACATGATACTATTTCGAAGAAGCAAAAAGACGGTCGCGGAAACATTTTACTCTTTTTGGTAAGTTCGAAAGTGTTGCTGCAGGTACGTTATTCCAGTCTACAATGGTTCTATTCACAAAGGAGTATTTACCAATATCCGTTTTCTGTTTTCTACATTTTATTTTACGCACGTGGTCGCCGCGACTAATGTAATTCGGTTTGTGTAGCCTAGCGTTCACTGATTTCCACGCAGGCTCTCCCATGTAGGCTTTGAAGAGGGCACAAAGACGCACCAACTTTCTTCGATTGGAAAAATGTGCCCAATTCTAAATTAATCGTGGTGACATCGGGAGTACCACAGGGTAGCGTTTTGGGTCCACTTCTTTTCCTTGCATATATTAAGGATATATCAAACCACATAATAATACGTGTGTTATCCCTGACAAAATTCGCGACCTTTCTTTGTATCCGATCTTATTCATTGATCTGACTCTTCCTATACGGATCCCAGCAAGCGGCTCCGTACTCCAGTATTGGTCGAACTAATGAAGTGTATGCCAAGCTCTTAGATTTCGATTTCCCTTTTCTAAGTTCGCGTCTTTCGAAGTTCAGCGCTCCCCAAGCTTTCTGCGTTGTGTATTTAACATGTTCTGTTCAATTTAAGTCATGAGAAATTACAACACCTAAGTATTTACAGTATGAAACTTCAGGAATAACCTGATGATTTAATCAATAGATCAGAGCAGGTTTTATTTTTGATCTTGAAAAACAAAGATTTACTTTTCAGAGGGTTTATTTTTATTTTATTCACCTCAACCCATTTCCACAATTTGTTTAGATCGCTCTGTAACATATTTCGGTCTCTGTCTTCTTTAATATTCCGATATATAATACAGTCATCTGCATATAACGCTCTATCGAATTAATGTGGTCAGATATATCCTTAATATATGCAAGGAAAAGAAGTGGATCCAAAACGCTTCCCTGTGGTACTCCCGGTGTCACCACGATTTCTTTAGAGGTGCACCCATCTATTCTAACTTGTGAGCGATCCCGGAGAAATCCACAAATCCATTTGACAATACGCGGATCAATTTTTGACTTCGCGATTTTTGCAAGAAGACGGTTGTGTGACACTAAATCGAATGCTTCAGATAAATCAATAACTTTTGCATCAGTTCTCCCCCCCCCTTGTCAAGTGAATCAGCCAAGTCCTGGCAAACGGAAATAAGTTGGCTCTCACATGAGTATCCGGATCTAAAACCGTGTTGGGCAGGATGTAGAATATTATTTTTTTCCGAAATATTCTTCAAATAATCTGCAATAATATATTCCATCTGTTTACATACTGCGGAGGTGAAGCTAATTGGTCGATAATTACTAACTAAAGAGCAATCACCTCCTTTGTGAATTGGTACCACGATAGCCTTTTTCCTGTCCCGTGGTAATGAAGAATTGTATAATGTAATATCAAAAAACTTGGCTATGGTACGGAATCATGGCTTCCCCACAGACTGTTTCATTAATCTAGGAAGTATTTGTACAATATTTATCCAGAAATAACAAATAATCGTATTGTGTACATACTTGTGACTCCTTCAATAACTTCATGTGAAATACACTGAATAATATTTAAAATTACTGGTATACGTTTCATACCAATAGTTTATGTTCTTACTAGTCGATACTAATAACTACTACTACTACTACTAATACTACTACTACTACTAATACTACTACTACTACTAATACTACTACTACTACTAATAATAATAACAATAATATGAGTTTATAATAATTATACATTACGCCATTTTAATAGAAAACGAACAATGCACATTTGACTGCGATAATTCTGTTCACAATAAGGTAATCAGAAGTTCACGCTGCACCTAGAAAAAGATAATATTGTCTCTCTCTATCGATAGCACTTTAAAGGGAGACACTGTTCGTAAGAACGGGTGGTTCTCGCTCTTTTTACAAGTAATTTCTGAAGAAACTAACCATCTATTGAGAATATGTAAGTTTCTTATTAAAATAACATTCAAACTATCACACTTACGTTGTTTCAAACATTCAAACTCCCGAGCTGACAATTATCTTAAAATACTGCGAATTGCGTGTAATGTGTTAAAAACATTATTATGGAATGGAATAAAATATTAAATAGATGCAACCAATACCATCAGATATAAACATTCTTTTAATGAAGCAAATAATAGGATTTTTCCAGACTCAAATCATGAAACACAATTAAATATGAAATTATGAATATATTTATAAGAAAATGTAAATGCTTTTAAAGAATCGTAAAAACAATGTTCAAAATATACTTTACTTCTTATTTGGAACAAAATTATATAGACAAAATTGGATAAAAAAATTTAGGAAATACCATCAGCATCCACTTATGTACACTACTGATAAAAGGGCCCATTTATTTTTCCAAGTCCCACGCTCTGACCAGTTTTGGATCTGTTAGGTTTGCAACGCGTCTCTCCTCCTGCTTCCCCTTCGACAGGGGAAATTTCGTTCGACCAATCGTAGGATTATTTGAAACGGCGCCCATATTTGGAAGACATTGTACGGCGAGTAAATCGTAACGAGATAAAATGTTTCATTACACCGCTATTAAAGAAATATTTTGTATTTTTTTATTATACACATTTTGGACTTCTATAACAAAAATATTCTGTATATTCTTGACTTCAATAAACTTTACCATTCTCTATATTTAAACGACATCTCGAGATTCGTTGTCTCGCAAGGTCTTCATAGGCAATGTAAAAGATATTAGAGTTTCTGTAAAAAACGTTTGCGTAATACTGTGATAAAATATAGTTTTTAACAGAATTTGAATATAATTGCAAGATATCGTATGGAATTGGTATAATTCGAATCACAAATTACTTATAAATATTCCTATAATTTCTTATATTTATACAGTGAAGTAAAGAAATCAAATCTCATTGCCTACAAATGATGTGTATTGTCGAAAGTAATTTCACATAATTTGCGATTCTCTTACGTTTTTCATATATGTGAAAAGGAATTAAATAAATATAGAAAACGTTTGTCTCAAATATGAACTAATAACACAAAAGTTTAATTCTCGAGTTATAAATAATATAAAACTACTTAAGGAACAAATAAATTACATCTTCTAGTGACATATTTATCCACGATATAACAATTTGGTAGTAATCGTGCAACCTAAAAAAATAATCAGAGATCAATAATATGAAAACCTCGTTTCAGATATGAATAAATAAAAAAAGACAAATCCCTTTTATTTATTCCAATCAAATTGAAATGTATTAACTCATATTAATACCATAGGTTCTTTTCTTTATCTTTCTTCCTATTTCTTTCTTTCTTTCTTTCTTTCTTTCTTTCTTTCACTCTTTCTTTCTCTCACTTTTCTCCATCGTTGTTTTACTTTTTATCTCTATCTTTCTTTCTTTCCCTCTCTCTTCACGTGCATTGTCTAACGTAATTTCACATAATTTGTGATTCTTTTATTTTTTCATGTATGTCAAAAGAAATAAAATAAATATAGAAAACTTTTGTATAAAATATGAATTAATAACTCAAAATTTTATTTCTTGTGTTATAAATCGCATTAAACCACTCGAGGAACTAATGAATTACATGTTTTAATAATACAATGATCTACAATATAACACTGGTTGTAATCGTGCAGCATATAAAATCGTGATCCGAGATTAATATTACAAAAAACGTATTTTAGATTACAACAAATATAACTAAAACTGAAATCTCTTTCATTAATTTATTCAAATGAAATTGTGAAATACAACAACAGATTCTTGTTTTCTTTCTTTGTTCCTACTTCTCTCTTTCTCTCTTTCTCCCTTTCCATCTCTCTCTTTCTCTTCACCGTCACTGCATACACCGTCATTGGATGTGAATTCGCGACTAAGGACGTTCGTGGGGGTGGAAGATTCCAAATACAATGAGAAACATGAGATGCACACTATCTTTTATTCTCCTTTAAAAATAATATTAAAATGACATATCTACAAATATATACGAAACTTCCCCTGTCGAAGGGGAAGCTAGAGGAGAGAGGCGTTGCAAACCAAACAGATCCAAAACTGATCAGAACGTGAGACTTAGAAAAATAAATGGGCCCTTTCATGTTATCAGTAGTGTACCTTCCGCTTTCGAGGCTCTCGAATTACGCCCACAGCACAGACGAAAGAACTACATATAGTAGCTTATAAAACATTTAAGAGTTTATCGCTAATAGCAGCAATTTCTAAATCATAACAGTATTATCTGATTACATGCAGACATTCTGTCACGCACTTATTTATAATTGCAGTTAACTTAATTTGAAAATTGATATAAGAAATTACTTTGAGGGAACACAGAAGTTAAAGAATCAACAGTTTGAAAACTGTAATATTCGAAAATTCAAATGCTTAATAACACAATCAAACAAACTTAGATATATGCATTCAATAGTTGCTTGCTTAATAATATAGGATTTATATCAACAGTTAAAAGGAACTCAACTTGTCAAGTAGTCAAGACAAAACGCAAGTATCTAACTAATCATGGCAGCAGTAATCCATAACTTCGATTTACGGCTTATTTTCAAAGACACCATCCATTCCGGAGAGAAATGTTTCCTAAAAAATAAAATTCAATTATTTTCCTTTAATTCATAGTATTTGACTTTTCAACACTTCAATAGAACGCAAAACGTAAGCAACGTTTATTTTATGTAACGCGTACAATAAAATTTTACAATCTTCAATATTAAATACGTAATGATGGAATGGAAATGGAATGACGCAAAATATGGAAGTAATCATTATTGTCGGATATAATTATTCTTCCGATATATCGAATTACAGAACGTTTCAACTGTAAGTCAACTAAATCGTGAGTTGATTCTAACGCAAACAATCACAAATTGTGCCGTCCCCGTAGTATCATAATCCAATGTTATCTTATGGCGTAAACTTCATCCCCCCAAAATATACTACAAAACTACATTTTTTAAATTTTGTCATTCATTGCAGTTCTACGAGCATACCAAATTTCATGTTTCTACGACTAGTATAAATATCCTTTTAGTAAGTTTCATGCATGTACGACTAGTAGAAGTGCCTTTTACTTCTGATATCTAGATCAGTGAATCAGTGAATCAGTAACACGTAGGGGCTTATATAAGATTAGACTCGCCTTGCTCGCTGGTGGTTTCACAACCAGACCCCCAAATAACGGGCTGCGCCCGTGCTAAGGCATCCAGAGAAAAAAGACCTGTTTGCTAGGTTAAAATGATTCACCACGAAGTCTATCGAACGCGTAGTGCATCCGGTGAAAGTTCATCTAGAAGCAGAAAATAGGTTTTACCGACACCGTATAATAGCAATAAAACTTTACAGCAAAATAAATGTTTTTTTGTTTGTTTTTACTATCACGAATTATTTTCAACTATAAATATGTATTCCGGTGATGTTTGTCGTAAACATTCTAAATTATATTTGTCTAAACTCTTGGTACATGGGTACCTACGTTACCAATGTATGTATTAATAAAATAAATTGTGCTTACAACTTGTGTATTGCCACTGCACTAGGTAACATTGATTTAATTAATATCAATTTATGAAATACCCTTTGCACTTTCTTGTATTTATCGTAAGCACTTTAATTTCTCGAGTCTGGAAAATAATGTTTTCTTTTAGTATTAATGTAATATTTCGAATCATGTGATATATTCATTATCTGTTAATTATTAATTAAGTACTTTAAAAAAACTTTAACACATGTACGAAATGAAGGAATAAATGGTTGCTAATTCTCGATAATCACACAACATAATTTTATTGAATATTGATATACGATTCCTCGAGTCGTAATGCTAATGGCTAACTATATTCAATGAGTAAACAAATGGGCCACCCGCATACAGAAGTTGCAAGGAGTAAAACAACTAACTTATAATTATACGTATAAAAACAGATGACATAAAATTTCTTTTTCACGAGAAACGTTGAAATGTGAACTAAAATTTTGTATCTTAAAGAGCCTTAAAAATTACTCAATTAAAGCAAAATATACTCACAGTACTTCACTGAATAGTTTTGCAAGTAACATGAAACGCAAATACGGTCCATTGTTGGATGTATTGTGATATTCAGAAACAGTAAATTTTATTACAAAAATTTATAAATATCTTTAAGTATATCATACAACATTGTTCTGAAATATCCAATTAACATAATATTCTTTTACGTAGTATAAATTATTGTTTTAGGCATAAACCGTTATTCTTAAAAACGTAAACAAACTTTTACAATTCATCAATGAATCTATACGAATTTTCACGGCCCCTTGCATACACGAAATGGCTTGACCATGTCTTATTTTACAAAATTAAAGTCTGTTTTTTACAAAATTAAAGCACGTTGATTTAGTTATTACCAATTAATCAAACAACCATTTCACTTTCTTGCATTTTTCGTGCGCACCTTAATTTGTCGACGTTGGAAACAAAAGTTTTATTAAAAAAATATCGATGTCAAATTTCGAGTCATGTGTTACATTAATTTCGTGTTAATAGGTAAATATATACTTGAAAAAACTTAAACAGGCATACGAAATGTAAGTGTAAATCGATACAAATTCTCGATAAATACTCAACATTATTGTGTAGAATACTTGTAATTTATTTTTTGTATGGTAATACTCATGGCCAAATGCAATGAAGGAGTAAACAAACCGGCCATCTTCATGCAGAGGATACAAGGTGTAAACCAACAACTAACTTACAATAATAATTATAAAAGAGATATGACTGATTTAATAACAATTTCACAAAAATCGTTCAAACAAACACAAATTTTGTATCGTAAAGAGCCTTAAAAATTACATCAATAAAGAAAATATACTCTCAATATTTCGCTGAATGACTTTGGAATGAACATGAAATAAAAATCCGGTCCATTGTTGGACGTATTGTAAGAGATTCAGTTATACTGAATTTTATTAATTAAAATACAAATACGTACCTGTGTCTTGAACATGTCTTCTAGTAAAATACCAGTAGGAAACTTACTCATTTATGATGTTCAGAATATATTTCAATCCTCTTCGTACAAATTATGGACCATATTTTTTATTAAAACACCAGTGATGAATTAATACGAAAAAAAATGATTCAATATATTTATTTTTCTTTATACAACTTTTGAAAATATTGTGATTTTAAAACATCTAAATATTGATAGTTATTCTTAGAAATTAAGGTGAAAACTGATGAACATACCGTTATGAACAAAAATATTCCTTTACGTCAATATCATACTCCGGAGATTAGGAATAAATATTTTGTGCAGATTAAAAATTCCTTTACTTTGCACGATGCGCAAAAGTAATTCTTAAAATAAAAATAACATATTATATCGTAAAATGTTAAGCAGACAAAACTAAATAAAAACGTGCAATGATTCTCTCAAGATTCGAACCTCCGACCTGATGTTCAGGTTAATTCTTTCCCCTACACCACGAGATCCGTAGAACAAGTGTGAAATTTATCAATTGTAATAGAGCTTCAAAACGCAATGGCAATTTTAAAAAATCTTGCTATTTGAAATAATGTCGTCTGAAATAAAGTCATAGAATACTTCTTTATACTTTCAACAAACATATGTTAGATTACTTGAATTAGATTTGAAAGTATACTGACATAAAATATCAAATGGAAAATACACGAATCCAAGACTTCAAACTTATAATATTCGAATATTCTAAGACTTAAAAGCGTTCTAAAGCATTTATACAATGTAAATACATACATTCCTAACGTAATAGTGCAATTATTACACATGTCATAAGTTCAATAAAGATTTAAAGGAATCAAATTCGTTAAATTGACACGAAACAAATATATCGCTTATTTCCTAAGAAACCGTGCATTTTGGAGAGAAATGTTTCATACAAAAAATAAAATTCTATTATTTTTCTTTAATTCACACGCTTTGACATTTTCATTACTTCAATAGAAAGCAAAACGTAAGCAACGTATATTATACGTAACGCGTCTCATAAAATTTTACAATATTCAATATTAAATACGTTATTACGGAATGGAAAGGGTTAAACACAAAACATGGAAGTCACCGTTATCGTCAGACATTATTATTCTTCCGATATGTCAAATTACAGAACGTCTCAACAACTGTAAGTCAGCTAAATCGCGAGTTGATTCTAATGCAAGCAAATTTTGCCGTCCGCGGCGTATCAAAATCCAATGTTATCTTATGGCGTAACATTCATCACTCCAAAAACGTTCTTCAAAATTAAAATTTTTGAATTTTGTCATTTATCCTAGTTTTATAGCTACGAGCATACCAAATTTCATGTTTCTACAACTAGTAGAAGTATCCTTTTCATTCTGAAATATCAGTCAGTGAATGAGTGAGTGAGTCAGTTACACTTACGAGCTAGACTCACCTTCCTCGCTGGGGGTTACACCCCGGACGCCCATATAACGGGCTGTGCCCGTGCTAAGGCATCCAGAGGAAAAAACTTTATTGCCAAATTAAAATTATTCACTGCGTAGTCTACTGAAAGCGTAGTGCATCCGGTGACACTTAATACAATAGCAGAAAATAGGTTTTTGCGGTACCATATAAGAGCAACAAAAATTTACGGCATAATGACTAGTTTATTGTATGTATTTGCTATCACGAATTTTTTTCATATAAAAATATGTATTTCGCAGATCTGTTTGTCGCAAACATTCTAAATAATTTTTCTCTAAATTCTTGGTTCATGCATACCAACGTTACCAATGTACATTAATAAAATAAATTATGCCTACGACTTGTGTATTGCAACTGTACTACGTAACATTGATTTAATTATTATCAATTTATGAAACACGCTTTGCATTTTCTTATATTTATCGTACGCACCTTTATTTCTCTAAAGGTTGGAAACCAATGTAGTTTCAAAAAATATTAATGTGAAATTTCTAGTTATGTGTTACATTCATTCTCTGTTTATTAGTTATTAAATACTAAAAAACTTAAAAACGCGAACGAAATGAAAGAATAAATCGATACAAATTTGCGATAAACACACAAGTATTATTGAATATTGATATATTATTCCTTGAGTGGTAATACTCATTGCATTGTATTGTATTTAAGGAGTAAACAAATAGGCCACCTGCATACAGAAGTTGCAAGGAGTAACTAACTTTTAATGATACGTATAAATGACAAATTTCTTTTTCACGAGAAACGTTGAAACAAACTAAAAATTTGTATCTGATGGAGCCTTAAAAATTATACAATTGAAGCAAAATATATTCACAGTACTTCGTTGAATGACTTTGCTATAAACGTGAAATGCAAATACGGTCCATTGTTGGACGTATTGTAAGAGATTCAGAAAGAGTGAATTTTATTAGACAAATTTATAAATACGCATATAGTAGATCATAAAACATTGTTTTGAAAGATAAATATAATGTAACATACTTTTACATGGTATAAATTATTGTTTCTTGCCTAAAACGTTATTCTTTTAAAACGTAAACAAACATTTGGAACGAATCAATGAATCGATTCAAATTTTCACGACCTGCTGGATAGACAAATTGGCTTGACCATGTCTGATTGAAAATATAAAAACATTCTATAATTTACAATAATCTTAGTTTTTGCACTTTTAAAGATCGTAAAACGAATTTTAGTCTCAAAACTTCAAAAAAAATCAAAGTAATATCAAACATGTCAAAGAAAATAATTCATTCATTATAAGTATCTCACGTATTCAAAAACTAATTTGGGCAATGTAAGTAATAAGCATGTTTGCAATAAAAATAAAATACAAATACTGAACTAAACATTCACTATACTTATACCACACATTGAATAAAAGTTATTTTAACGAATACAACTTCCCTGTAATTACTTTTCCAACTTATCAATGTTATTCTTCAGATCCTGTTTCAAATGTCCACAGATACAATTACTTAAAGAAAGCAAAATTCACTTACTGTATTTCGCTGAATGTCTTTGCAAAGAATATAAAATGTAAATACGGTCCATTGTTGGACTATTGTAAGAGATTCCGAAATAGTAAAAATTATTAGAAAGATTTAAAAATACGTTTCATGTAGAACATAAAACACTGTTGTGAAATATAAAATTAACCTAATATTCTTTGACATGGTTAAAATTATTGTTTCTTGCCTAAAACTTCATTCATTACGAACGTAAACAAACTTTTGTATTGATTCAAGGAATCTATACAAATTACCACGGCCCATTGCGTACGTAAATTGGTTTAACAATAAATTATTGATAAAATAAAAACTATGAACTTTGTATTTTGCACTTTGAATGATCGTTAAACGAATTTTAATCTCTACATCACCAAATAAATCAAAGGGAGTAATATCAAAGATGTCTAGGAAAAGAATAGATTTCTAAACATCTCACGTATTCAAAAACACACTTTGCCAGTGTAAATAATTAGAATATTTGCAAAGAAAATAAAATACAAATACGCACCTGAGCTATTCATTAACAAGAACGACACATGAATAATTAAATGTTATTACGACGAATAAAACTATACAACGATTACCTTTAGCAACTAGTCATTGTTATTCTTCAGATGCTGTTTCAAATATGTTCTCAAAGATCCGAATTTTGTCTATTTATTTTTGCACAAAGACACATATAGTACTCAATATTTAACACGTCTATAAAACCTTAAATAACTTGCCCTATCCATCGATAAAACTTAATACGATTCTTCCGTCGTTCGCCGCCATTGTACATACAATATTTTTGTAAACAAACATTCGAAATGGCTTTGACAATTTTGCATGGCATCTCCACAATCTAAAGTTCATTTGATTTACGCAATATTAAATCACCAAAAAATTTACTTAAAACATTAAATTTTCCAATTTTCGGAATTTTAACATTGATTGCTATTCTCCAGATATGAGATGAACCACGTTTCATGCTTGTACTACTAGTACAAGTACCATTTACTTATGATTTCTAGATGAGTCAGTTACACAAACGGGCTTATATAAGATTAGACTCACTTTGCTCCCCATACCCCCATATAACGGGCTGAGCCCGTGATAAGCCATCTAGAGAAAAATCCTTATTGCTACATTAAAATGATTCACCGCGTAGATCATCGAACGCGGAGTGCGTCCAGTGACACTTAATATAAAAGCAGAAAATAGGAATTGGCTGCACCGTATGAATCATAGCAATAAAATATATTTTAAAAATGCTTGATTGTATTTACTATCATAAATAATTTTCAAATAAAAATATGTATTCCTTAGATCTGATTCTCGTAAATATTCTATATTATTTTTCTCTAAATTCTTGGAACTTGCATACCAACGTTATTAATGAATATATTAATATAAAAAATTATGCCAACAATTTGTGTATTGCCATTGCAGTAAGAAACATTGATGTAATTATTACCAATTTATGAAACACGTTCTTTACTTTTTGTCATTAATTGTACGGACATTAATTTGTCGAGTCTGGAAACCAATGTCCTATCAAAAAATATCAATGAGAAATTACAAGGCAAGTGTTACATTCATTCCCTACAAATAAAACCTAAACACACGTCGAAATGAAAATACAAATCAGTAAAAATTCTCTTAATGAATGCACTATTGTATTGGATATTGATAATTTATTCCTCTAGTGGTAATACTCAAGGCTAACTGCATTCAAGTAGTAAACAATAAGCCACCTGCATGCAAAAGATACAAGGAGAAAAACAAGTACTAAATTATAATGATACGTATAACAGAGAGATGACATATATAATTGCTTTTTCACGAGAATCGTTGAAATTTGTACTAAAATTTTCAATCGTATAGAACCTTAAAAATCACATAAATAAAGAAAAATATACTCACTGTATTTCGCTGAGTGTCTTTGCAACGAATAAAAATTGCAAATATGGTTCATTGTTGGACGCATTATAAGAGATTCAGTAAAACTGAAATTTAATAGAAAAATTAATAAATACTTTTAAAGTAGATCATAAAACATTGTTCTGAAACATAAAATTAACCTAATATTCTTTTACATAGTATAAATTATTGTTTAATGTTTAAAACGTTATTCTTTAAGAACGTAAACAAATTTTTACAATGAAGAATCGATACAAATTTTCACGGCCTGCTGAATACATGAAATGGCTTGACCATGTCTTATTGATCAAATTAAAACACGATACAATTAAACTGGTCTTAGTATTTGCTCTTTTAAAAATCGTAAAACTAAATTCAATCTCAATACTACAAAGAATTCAAAGTGAGTAATATCAAACATTTCAATGAAAATGATACATTCATTATAAGTGTCTCACGTATTCAAAAACGAAGATTGGCAATGCAAATAATAAGCATCTTTGCAATGCAAATAAAAAACAGATACGTACCTGAACTTAACATTCACAAAAACTCATACGACACATTACAAAATAAAAGCTATTATATCGAATACAACTTCACTGCAATTACTTTTCCAACATATCATTGTTATTCTTCAGATCCCGTTTCAATTGTCCACAAATACAATTACATAAAGGAAGCAAAATTTACTCACTGTATTTCGCTGAGCGTCTTTGCAATGAATGTAAAACGCAAATAAGGTTCATTGTTGGACATATTGTAAGAGATTAGAAAGTAGTGAATGTTATTAGAATAATTAATAAATACATTTAAAGCAGAAAATAAAAAATTGTTCTGAAATATAAAATTAACCTAAAATACTTTTACGTAGTATAAAGTATTGTTTCTTGCCTAAAACGTTATTCTTTAAGAACGTAAACAAACTTTTACAATAAATCAAGGAATCTATACAAATTTCCACGGTCTGCTCCACACATGAATTGGCTTGACCAGAACGTATTGATAAAATGAAAACACTATATAATTTATAATGATCTTTGTTTTTGTACTTTTAAAGAGTGTAAAACAAATTTCACTCTCAATACTACAAAATAATTCAAAGCGAGTTATATCAAACATGTCTAGGAAAATGAAACATTTGTAAGTATCTCACGTAATCAAATACACGCTTTGACAACGTAAATAATAAGAATCTTTGCGATGTAAATAAAACACAATTACGTACCTGAGCTAATCATTCACAAAACTGCATACGACACATTAATGAATAAATGTTATTTCGACGTATAAATCTTGACTACGATTACGTTTGGCAATTTGTCAAAGTTATTCTTCAGATACCGTTTCAAATATGTTCTCAAAGATCCAATTTTTGTCATTTTATTTGCACAAAGACACGAAACAATTAAACACATATGATACACAATACTTTAACACACCTATAAAACTTTAAATAACTGGCACTATCCTTTGAAAATCCCAATACGATTCTTCTGACGTTCGCCGCCATTCTACTATATTTTTGTAAACAATCGAGGTGGCTTTGGCAAGGTCATGGCACATCAACAAGCTTCTGCTCGTTTAATTTACATAATATTAAATCCCCGAAAAATGTACTTTTAATTTTTTTTTCTCGAATTTTCGGAATTTTAACTTTCATTGATATTCTCCAGCTGTTAGAAAAACCAAATTTCATGCTTCTACATCTTGTAGAAGTGTTTTTCATTCTGAAATGCCAATAAGTGAGTTACACATACGGGCGTATGTATTGTAGATACTTTGATACGGAATGTAAAATCATGTAATTATGTGGGAGCTTTTCGCGTTTGCGTCCACTCGCCATAAGGGAAATATACTTCTCATCGCTACATTCTCATTTAATGGAGTACTTAAATATTAATTGCACTCATTTTTGAGAGCAAGTATGCTTGTAGAGAAAAAATTACTTCCCGATTACTTCAGAATGTTTTTGGGTTGAAATCAATCCATAATTAGTTAAAAGTTATGGTATAGTAATTTTTGTGAAAATAGAAAATTTTGTACAAACGCGTGGTTAACTTCTCGTTTGCCGCGCCCAACTTTAAATTGAAACAATTCTACTCGATTGGTTCAAAATGTTTTGTGTGGGCTGAAATTAGTTCATAATTGGTGCAAAATTATGGCGTAAACGATTTTCATTTACTGCTTGTTGCGTTACTAACTTCACGAACGTCATGAAAAACTTGGTTCAATGGACGATGATAGGATTCACTGTGAAGTAATTTTGATAGATCCAAAAGATGTCGAAAGATTGAGTAGAGAGATTGTAGTATGGTAGAGGTTCGAACCCTACCCTCACCCCTTGGCAACGTCATTACTTTATATTGCACTTTTCCCATGTTACATGGATCAGCTATCGTAAATGATGAACTGTATCGGTGAGAGGCAAAATTCTAGGCAATCGTGGATGTCAGCCCATCAGGATGATGACAAGAAGTATAAGATAGGTGAAAATGACTCGACGCGAGAATCGAACTCAAAATCGTTAGTTTTTCACTTTAATTCGTTAGGTTAGCCTTCCTGAACCGAAATACTTTACTCTTTCTACCGCTCCCCGTTTGGTATGAAGTTTATGTTGTTTTCTCTTGAAGCATATAGTGTTTCAAACAGGAGCAGGAGGGGGGTTTTAATATTGCTAGAAGAGTTCCCTTTGATATATTTCGGTAATCACAGTAAAAATATATGTAATATTATTTCTCCTCTTTTTGGAAAATGTTCCAAATTTACTTTTAATGTTTTTGACAGAGTCAAAGCACTTATACTTTATTCTTATTTCAGTCTTGTTATTAGACGAGACAGCAAAATTCTCAAACTTAACGTGCAATTTAAATGGTAGAAATATTTGAACTGCATATTAATACAAGACAAAAATTACAAAACAAGGAAAATGAGATTTCCTCGCACATCAATGTGCTCATATCACTGTCAAATTCATTATCGAACAAAACAGCAAAAGAAAAACAATTCTAATGTTTCTTGGCTAAAGTTTTTTTTTAACTTACTCCAGACTTACGTGAAAATTTCTATCTTTAAAAAACGAACGAGGAAAGTATGTTCTGAACTAGAGTCACAAAAATTGGCTTACAAAAACATTATAGGTCTCGCGCGTTCCGAATGACTGTTAGGACACAAAAAAGGAAAGTGCACCTCAGTTTGTGAAGCAATTATTCGCAAAATTGAAATTTCTTTCTGGACCCACGGAGTAACAGTGGAGAAGAATAAACTCCCATCAATCCTAACGAGAAGAATTATTTAATAATACCATTATTAATGCAAATGTTTTTCATTTTTCATTTTCATACATCTGATATTTGTAGAAATAAATAAAGGGGAAAGAAATAAATATAGGACAGTACCGGTCGGCCGAGAGTTTCCACCAACGTTAGTTATCACAATTTTGCAAGGTAACAGTGGTTCTTGGGTATCTCGTGGAAGAATAAACATTACATGACAATATATTCTGGGTACCTCGAATGTAACTGAATCAATGTGATAGCGATTTTTGGGAGCGCTAAGAGTTACTTCTAAACGTCTGCTCTTGTTTTTGAACGTGACTAATGGATATTACTCATACTTTCCCTTTATCTACACTTCCTAAGGACACAATAGCCATTAAAACATTTCCAACATATGCAAACAATATGCAGCACGGACATTTATAATCTCGAGCCCTTTCGTACACTACCGGACACCTAATAGACTTTCAATACCTGCCTCTAATAACTAATTTAAAATCAAACAAAATCATTATTTTCTGTCTCGTCGAGACGATATGGTCGGAAGTAAAGTGAAAACGAAGACGAAAATGTACTTGAAAAGCAAGAAAACGCCATTAAGTGTCGTAATTCGAAAGGCAGGTGGCTGAGGTCTTTCATGTTTCGCAAGGTACGGTAGTAGACGGTCAACGGACTTTGTGAGACTGTTGACCGCACCTCTAGATAGAAAAGTTTAAAAAAACCTTTTGATGATGGTATTAAAAACACATTTTTAATATACCTGTATTTATGTTCAATGCATGTCCTTCAACAAGGAAGTGGTTTTGTAGTTTCGGATTGTTTAGGACAGAAGAAAACTGCCGTAAAAATAGTTTTACCGGCGCGACATGCAGAGATGTCTCTTAGAAGTTCCGTGACTAGAAGCTTTTAAGGATCTTACACATTACCTCGGTGTTTTGTTTGATAATTTTGTATAAAGTATTTTTGATTCGATTTTCAACATACAATATATATTTCATAAAAATTGTGACTGACTGAAAAGGCATTGCAAGAACATTTATTGACTAATAAGTGAAAATTCAACTTTCAGCTCTTTAAAAAGAAGTAATAATTTCAATAAAAATGTAGAGAAACAAAAACCTTAATTCTTTTAAACGAACAGAAGGAGATAACTGTTTTTAAATTTCATAATAGTCAATTTTTTATACGTTATAAGCCAAAACGCTTAGGTGGGTCGGTACTGGATGACTTTCCCCGACTAATATTCTCAATACTTTATTTTGAATAAGTTCGTTATATTTTAAAGAGTCATGATCGGAGTTAGACGTCTATAATTTGCTTTGTTAAGGTTTATCTAATTTATTTTTTCCCCGTGAGAAGTCTAATGCGCAATGTGGAGTTAAATGTTGACCGTGAGATGTTTGGAGTAAAAATTCATTTATGAAACGAAGAAAGGCAAGTAGAAGGAATCTTCTATGCATTTAGTGGCTTTACCCATTTGGTTAAAGAACCATTTCTTCTTCACAATTACATTTATTGTTCAGTGAAAGCTCAATTGTCGAGAAGAAGTATCATTGACAAAATCCTAATTATATATTTCTGGTGAAGGAAGTGTCTACATAGAAAAGTGAAGTTGACTGCGGGACCCCTTGAGGCAGCATGCTCTAATGTGTATGAAGATTGATAGGATTGAGTTTACTCTGGTGTAGATTGTTCTGCATCAGAATGTCTCATAATTAAACATATGATGTATCAAGCAGGAATGTCAAATTAACATACTCCACAAACTTCCCAAGACTATCGAAAACCTAGGGTGACGTCGAGGTATGTATAATGTATGTGGGATGATAAACGACAAACTTGGTGGACAATGATTATAAAGAAGAAAAGGTTTGTTTTGCGGTTCAAGAAATGAACTTATTATACAATTCAATTTTAATTCCAATCATCAGTTACCTCCGTAAATAATGTTTCAGATTATGACCGAGTAATATCCAATTATGAATATTGCGATGAACACGTTATAAAAATGATACCTGCCATGGACATTTAAGATATTATTGAATTCATATTTTTATAAACCACTCAAATTTTGGTTTGCATTGCCACCACTCCGGGAAGTAGAATATATTTAATACGAAGGAGTTAATCGTTGTATTAGAAGGACTAAATATTTGAAGGTAGGGAAAACTTCAAACAATTTCACCAAGAATTTCTGCTCAAGGTTCCGAAATTACGGTGTAGCTTTATTTGTCTCGACATATAATTTTCGAAGAAATTCAGCAGAAAAGCAGAAGAGCTTTATACTTAGGGAAGCGTTGTTCAGTGCCGACCACCTTAGAATTTTGGATCATAAAATATTATAAATATCCATTTATGGAGTTTCAAAACGGCAATCTACTTCTTCAGTTCATATTTTTTTAAAAGAAACTCATAAATTTGCAATATTTGTATTAAAATTAGTATTTCACTTATTGCTAGTCAAGAAATGTCCTTCCAGTACCGGTCAGTCACAATGTTTATAAGATAGTTATGCTACATGATATTACGAACTGAAATTCTAATCAAGAGTACTTTATACAAAATCATTCAACCGACCCCCCCCCACCAGGTAACACCTTGAAGTTCTTTGAAGGCTTGTATTGTATGGACTTTTAAGAGAGAGTTCGGAATGCCATTCTACGAAGTTTTAGTAAAACTGGTTTTCCGGTTGTTTTCTTGAATTTTGAAACTTGTGTGGTAGCAAATAATGTTCCAAGTCAAACGCAAACTGCACAAATTCTTTCTTGTTTTATTAAATTCATTCTCCAACAAGAAATTTAAACATTAAATTCATTCTCCTAAATAATGTTTCGTGTGTGTGTGTTTCTTACAAAACTAGGTGTTTCTATATGTTATCATCAAAAGATTTTTTTTTCCATCTGCGGGGTTTACTCAACAGTCTCGCCGTGACTGATGACTGAGTCTGTCTACTTATGTGCTTCACGAAACATGAAAGATCTTAGCTGCCTACCTTGCAGTCATTTTATTCGAATTATAACATTCACTGCCATTTTCAAGCTTTTCTCAGTTCACTTCCCTTTTATTTTAAACCTACAACCAGATTTTCATCCTGAAAAGACTAAAGATTTTGTTATTGTTTCGGTTATTGTTGCCGATACTGGAAGACAAGTGACCGGTACTGTATGAACAGACCAAAATTACAAATGTCCGTGATGCACATTGTTTGTAAAAGATGTTGGAAATGTGTTACCAGCTGGTGTGTCCTTAGCAAATATTCAAAAGAGAATATTAAACATAATATCAATTCATCACTTCAAAGAAACAGACTTAAATGTTGAGAAATAATTCATAGCGCGGGAAAAAGTCACAATGATTCATACATAGCTTCCACAACAGTAAAGTAAATACGACTGACCTGAAAAATTGTGTCGCGCAATATTTATTCGTACTCGTACAGTTGATACCCGTACCAACTTTTACCTTGCAACAGTTCTGAGAACTAGCATTGACAGGTACTGTCGGATTCTCCCCTACTCGTCTCATAAAAACATGGAAAGGTACGTATAAAGTACTTGAAACATTTTAGACCAACCACTAAAGTTGCAACTACATCCAAAAATGTAAAAGCAGTCTTTCGCATTAGAAGTGATTAATCTGCGACGAACACAAGCGTAATCAGGAAAGTGTGTTTCGCTGGCGTTGCAATTTAATTAAATGATGGACTTTGGGATCGACGTTAAACTACTAGAAACTGTTTGGAAATTAACGTTTTCAGATGATCCAAACAATATTCATTGACACGAATGTGAACCAAAAAAGTTAACTTGGCCGGCTCCAGTACGCTGTTAGGTAGTGGTTCCCAAATCAGGAGCGTCGCAAAGCATTGTCTGGGGCGCCGTACCTCGGCACATTACGAATGAAAATTTAGCTCCTGCTTAGTTTCCAGTTAATGAGACTAATTTTTATATTAAAGTTTGTCTTTTTGATGACAAAATATCTTATATTCGTTTCCCTTTAGAAAATATTTATAATGAAGTCAATGTAAATAGCAATTTTCATATTTAAACGTGACCTACATTTTTTTCACAATTTTTACACCTCACAATTCCTTCCACAAACTTTTATTTCGTACTTATAAGTACACTAGTACCGAAAAATTATTCTTGATATAAATATAATAAAAATTTTAGTGTACCGTGAAATGAAAGGTTAATATTAGAGCCGAAGCCGGAACTCTTCTGCAGATGAAAGAAGCTGCAGGTCCAAAAGTATGGGAACCCCTACTAAGGTCTTTCAATAAAATATGATATTCCTGCAGTTCTCATTATTTTGCTTTGGGAGCGATCTCTAGAACTTTAAGACGTTCCAATTTTTTCTCGCGAGCATGAGACTTCAGTGTTCTTCATGGAGTATCGCTGCAACCACAGATGCACGATTTTAATAACACTAATTGGTTTAAGTTATATTTGTAATGAGTGCACAGTGTCTTATTTTCAGGTAACGAAGACAAAACGTCAGATACATAATAATAAAAAATATTACAAATTTAATTGGTATGGCCACGGTACTGTTAAGCTTTTAGAGTCAGAAATACATTGATTCCCAGCTGTGTGTGGAGCAAAAGTGATAGCACTACATACTAAATTTCTTCATACATTTAGCTAAAGACTCACTTAATTTTGTCCTTCTTTTCGAATTCTACATTAAAAAATATATTCTTCAAAGAACAGCACATTCTTAGTCAAAGAATCGCTTATAAAGGGTTGTTACTGAATTATGATTATAGTCTTCTTCAAAAATTACCAAGTCTATTAAGAAACGAGAAAGTACATCTAACGAGAAAACAAAGGACATTCGTTTTCACCTTAGATATGTCTTATCTACCATATCCGATTGGTCGATGTCTATAATTTGAAAATATAGAGTAAAATAAATTACTATATACTGCTCATGAGTAAAAAAAAGAATAAGATAAAATTAAAATTCCATTTCAAACTTTCAGGAAAACTTCCACGCAGACATAACTAATCTTTTAAACGTCTAAAATTTGTTAAATGGATGCAATAGTACATACTTCTATGGATTTTATTCTTTGAAAGACACCTTACTGTCCATTTAAATAATACATAGACTACATAATATTTGAACAAAATGCATTATCTCTTATCAGAAAAGAGTTTACTTTCGAAAATAAATTACTTTTTTAATCTTATAAATAGATGGAAGGTTTTAAAACTAGATTTAAAAACCTATATTACGTCAGAATTTTAGTATAATCTTACAACTTCTGATGAGTCTAATGGTGAATTTTTTATTTTATTTTTACAGTGCCATTTGACTTTTGATATAAAATATTTCTTTACTATAAAAAAGTTATTTATAATTTATCGTATTCTTAAATATTTATTTTTTATATTTTTTAAAAACTTATTACTCTTTTTTCTGTACAAAAGAACAAAAATATAGAACAAAGTTATATAAAACTTTGTTCTATATATTTATATGAGAAATTATTTTTATTTTATCCATGCACGTTCTCTTTAACTGGGCAACTGCGTCCTCTATACTCAACGGCTCTCTGTGGTGCACCGTTCGTATGGGGTCATTCCATGCCAACTAATCCAATTGATGTTGCTTGACCATTTTTTAAATTTTTAGTATACACATAACTACTTTTCTCAACTGTTCAAAACGGTATTGTTTTTTTTATCAGTTTTGATTTTTGAGTTATGTAATTTTTTGTTGAGCTGCGCTTCCCATTTTTTTCAAATACAGATGTTCGGACCTTTCGCAATATTTCAAGAGCTAAATACTCTAGTCACTTCATTTTTAATTCATTAATTTAGCATGAACTGAGTTGTATTTTGTGTCATACAAAATTTTTCCTACCTCAGACTTTTCTATTAGCTACTAGATTTTGAATTTCAGCAAGTTACGAAACGAAATTCAAACTTAAAAAGTATTTTTAATCTTATACGGAAATCTATATCAGAGTTAACGTTTTTTTTCACTTATTGATATGCTTATAGAAGTTTTATTTACAATGTTTTGAGACTGATATTGTAATATTTCAAAACGTATGTTTTAAAAATGGTACTTTTTCTTAAAAGAAAAATAGGTTTTTCGTGTTAAATATATCCGATGGGAAATGTTCTGAAAATCTGAGACTCGGAGGATTTACAGTCCTATAAGATATAAAGATGCAGTAAAAATTTCATGACTGATATCGGACTGCTTCATGAATTACAGTAGCATGAATGTTACTAAAAATCGTTACAAAGTCTATATAAAATGTTGTGACTTAGCAAGTATAAACATGGGAATAATAATAATTAAACACAATAAAGTTATAAAAGTAGCAATATGTTGAAGAAAGATAAAAAACAACAATGATATGAAATTGAAATAAACTGTATACATTATTAGCATTTTACTCATTGTTTAAAAATAAACTCACCACTTCCACTTAGCATTTCACAGACACATTACAGGCATATAGTCAGGAATAATTCATCAGTTAAATTTTGGTTTATGGATCATGAACGCCTAGTAGCAGAAAGAAGTTCGATTGGTGTCAATTTTTGTAGAATGTGTTCAAGAAACGATCACACTGAATGCACTCAAGAAAGCTTGAATGATCTTGGGCCTGAAGGGTGAGAGAATATTCTTTCCACATCCTTGTTTTCATTACTGATGTTTAAAACTACTCCCAACCATCAATTGTCGTCGTTGATACAGGCCAAGTTCTCATTTCGTTTTTCCCTTGTAGTATTTGTAATAGGGAAATTTAGCGTATTTTTTTAGTTTATTTATGTAGCACGATAGGAAGTAGGTGATGAGTGGTAGGGGCTATTGTTAGAAGGTGCAACGGATTGCAGGGTTTTGTAACTTCCTGAAATTCAAATTCTAGTAGCTAATAGAAAAAACCTGAAGTAGGAAAAATTACTGCATGATACAAAATACAGCTCAATTTAATGAATCCAAAATGAAGTGTCTTACAGTAGTTCGTTCCAGATATATTACAAAAGGCCCGAACGTCTGTATTTGAAAAAAAACGGGACGCGCCGCTCAACAATAAATTCGAAAACCAAAATTGATAAAAATAAAAACAACACGGATTTGAATAGTTTAGACATGTAATTATGTGTATACTAAAAAGAAAAAAAATGGTCAAGCAACATCAATTTAATTAGTTGGCGTGGAATGACCCCATACGAACGGTGCACCAACAGAGAGGCGTTGAGTGTATTATTTATTCTGTGCGATAGAGGAGGACGCAGCTGCCAATTAAAGAGAATGTGTATGCTCTTTCTCCACGCGATAAAATAAAAAGAATTTCTAATATAAATATATAGAACAAAGTAATATATAAATAATATATACTTATCTATCATTTTTTTCAAATCCACGATTTGTTTGTTTACAAATTATGTTTAATAAAAAATACATTTCGTTAGGAAAGCAGTTGGGTGAGAGTTGATCTTAATCGAGATCTTGTTAGACTAGTATACCCTGTTGCCGACGAAAGAGTTCACATTAATTTTACTTTCTTCCCAAACCACTTTTTTGCTACATATTAGATTGTCTTTTCTAGTTTCTATTATTTATAAAACTAAGATAAAAAGTTACTCAAATATAAACAAAGAATGAAACGTTTGAATGATTTACTAACATTCACCGGCAGGACCACCTTAAAATATTAAGTTATCTTATTTGAATGTATAGTATGTGGGACTATCTCATGTCCCGTTCATTACCGTAATTTGTGCACTTGTTAAGCAACAGAGATAGTTGAAATGAAAAGTGTTTGTCAAAATTATCGAAAATACAATCGACTTTATCGTAGAGAAGTATCGTATCTCGTTTTAATGAAAAATGAAAGATTGAGTGAAAACCCTTAAAATTTTATTTTCTACGTTCCCGCTAATGCAGTCTTCTAATTGCGTGAGAAACCACTCTTCTTTACTTCACATTATCTGCACAATAGTTATTTGATAGACAATCACCATTATATTGAACTCCTTTATACGCACCATGAAATTAAATCACTCTGAAAGACTTCGTTACTCTTTAATTTTCTTCTCACCTTGACATTATTTTGTAAGAAAGGGTATAATACTTTTTTGACAGGAAATTGTAACAAATTCGTTACTGTTAAAAGCAATTAATAGGCTTTTCAAAGAAAAGAGGGAATTTATATTCCGTGACAGACTGTTGAATCAGAGTTTTAAGCTCTCTGTAGATTCTATCTGTTCCGTTTGGCATGACAATTACTCTCCCGTTTAAGTACTACTCTTTCTTCTCTTTAATGAAGGGAAAACCTCATCAAAATTATTCAACATCTAAATTTTTACCTGCCATGACTCTTATGACTTCGAGTCAGAAATAACGGTTTTAAATTATGCCCCTTCATGTCTGTTTCTTCATTATTTTAAACTCAAGGCAAAGAATTTCGTATTCATGTCTAAAAACAAAATAGGAAGATACTATCGACTTTAAATGTACTTCTAAGCGGATGAAATGACACACTAAAAATATTACAAATTTAAATGCTTCAGCTCTCGCAGAGCCGAGATTTGTGACACTCCTTAGGTTCCCGAAGGTTTTATCTTTTAGAAAAAAAGCAGGTTGTTTGGTGCGCTCTGTTCGTGGCCTCGCCTCCAGATTCGATCCGGCGACCCTCTCTTTCCATGGTTACTGGATCTTTCCTCTTCGTGGAGACAGCAACAGGTGACTGCCATTCGTCGAAGACTCAAGTGCCATGCGACGTTACAATTCGAACTCGACGTGACCTTTATGCCGCATTTTCACGATGCCTATGCAAGCCAATAGTTGACCTCCAATGCCTAAAGACAGTAGTTGGCTTCGTGGGGACACCACTGACTTGATTGTAGACCTCCACAATTGGCAAGCCAATGAGTTATCCTGCGCAGTTGACTCAAGCGAACTATAGGCGTCCAATACCTCCCACCTGCCTCCCCACCACCACTTCATGCAACCTTACTTGAGAACAGGAGTCGTGTCAACTACTAAGGTTGTACTGGCCGCGCCAATGCGCTGCATCACGTGGACATCAAGTCCAAATGGAGAAGTCAACTATTGTCTTCCATTCATTAGAAGCCAATTATTGGCTTGCTTATTGGCGCTGTGAAAACGTGACATAAACTACGACTTTCTCGCTCAAGCTAATCCCCAAATGCAAATTGCACTTTTCAGCACGATCTCATCCACCTGATCCTGATGTTTATAATTTGACCACATGGGGGACTACAAGGAACACTACCAAGGATCATTAAATAATGTAAATTGTAATATAACTAAATGTTTTATAACAAATCAACATTCTATTGAATTTTAATAGGTTTCAACATAAAATTTCCGAATGAAGTGTGACTCAATTATTTGTAATACCTATTACTATTCAAATTCTACATCCAAATACAAATCTATCCATTGACAAAATCTCTTTCAATAATCAAAAGCAAAAAAATGGTAAATTCAAAACATGTAAGAGACGTAAGAATTGTACCCATCCATCGAATTCAAAATATATGTGATATCTCTTAACATTGACAGTAGCTTCAGTAACAGCCTTCACAGAGCATCCAGAAGGCTGCATCAGACAGAATCTAAGAGAAGTCGAACCGCTTCGCTTCTCTAAATTTGATTATTGAAATGAAGCGTCACGTCATCAACAGATATTGGAAGGTAGAATAAAAGGTATTTGACGAAAGATGAAAGGATAGCAAGCATTCAGTTTATGGTAACGCTGAACATTTACCAAGGTGTTAGTCAAAATATTAACGTCTTAAAAGTCAACGAGTGCAGATCATTCAGTAATTATAATGTCTGTACCTCAATTTATTCACTTATTCAAATAATTAACACTTAATTAAGAAAGCCAAGGGCAAAATGTAAAGTTTTAAATTATTTAATGCCATAATCAATGAGAAAAATATTTATTTTACGTATATCAAGACTAAAATTAGTATTTATTGTACTTACTTAAAACCAGAAAAATTACTGCACTCATGTATAATCTTTCACAGAAGAAATTAAATAAATAAACTTCAACTGAATCCAATACCACTGCCTTTCTGAGTTAATGTCGTTATTTTTTGTTAAGATTAAGTAATTAAGACATAAATTGATTTGGAATTTACAACATTAATAAGAGAAATAAGTAATCATAATACATTGTTTTGAAACTTCTTTTGTTTGACAAGACGTGCCATATCTAGGTATGCAGTTATTAATTTGAGAAAATTGTCGTTTTATAGTTAAGAGACAGTAGAAAGGAATCTGCATTCTTTCATCATTCTTACAAAGGGAGACCACGAGTCCATACAACAATGGTCGTGAGTTAGAATTTTGTACTCCACCAACCGCACAACCTTCACATCACTTGCTTATTTTCGAAAATTAAGAACAGTTACAGCACACGTTTATTTGATTTTTGAGAATTAAATCTCTCTCCCAGACAATTTTCTCGATGAGAACTCGAATTCTGCCACGAAATCGTATCCTGCGTTTGATGTGGCAGTCCCCAATCTGCCTCACTCCAAAAATTATGAGCGTGATTGTGCAGAAAGTTCGCTCTTTGCCATGCAACTACAGCCAATGAGAAGCAAACTGGAATAATAACCACAACCGCATATAAGGTTTGTGGAATTTTAAATATTCAACAAGGATATTTGGTATTCTCTTAATACAGAAGTTGCAAAACAAAAACACAAAAAGAAGTTTTTAAAATACAGAATAATCCACGCAATAATGTGCAGTACTTATTTTGTTTCGTGAGAATGAGAGTTTCAACTCATTTATGAAATAATGAAATTATGAATTCAAAACCATTCATGAGTTTTAAAATGTTCAAAAAATTACCCAATGTTATATTACAGTCCAACTATTCCAGATAAACCAGCATCCAGTTTTGTTGCTGTAAGAGAACAAGTGGACAAAGAAACTAATTTTGAAGCGAAGCGCGTTTTGGATAAATAAATGCAATGTTTTCATTGAGTCATTCATTACTCTGGACTTCTAAACGGAGTGGACGGAATCGATCCTGGTGTCGCTGGAGATAATTAGAAGCTGTCGTCTTATACATTGACGACGGCTACGGCACTGGAGATGACTTACGCAGTTGCGGGGCCGCCTTCACCGGAAATTCGCTTCGTGTGGAGCACTTAACAAAGTAAACTAAACTTGCACTAATATTCGAGAAACACACTCCCGACACGCGAATAAGATCTGACGCAGCATATACCACAACACGACTTCTAAATCTTGTCTCGAAAGTTTGGCTGAGCGTACAATTCGTCCAATGGCTTGAGTTCTACTGATAAGAAAGATGGATCCGAACAGAGGTGAAATGAACAAATGACGAGCGCACTGCGTATTGGTTGGTAAAGTAACTACTACACACAAATTTCGCAGTCATTCTAAGTCGTAAGTTTCGCAGTCTTGAGAATTCCCATCAGAAGGGCCACAACTTTTACAATTCCTTGTAGACTTTATCAAAGTTTAAAGATCCCTGAGTAGCACATAGGAAGTAGGTTATTAATGAACTACATTATTCATTGAATCATCGAGTGATAAGTGGCAACTGTTGGGAGAAAATCTAGGAACTTAGCATAATTCTATTTGTTTTTAAACAAATTTTAACATCAATAGTTCAGAGTTATATTATAAAATATCGATCATTCCAGTTTACAGAAAATTATATTTGTAATAATACCTCAGTAATGACAATTCGTTAAGTATTACGGACAAAAACCGGTATTTCCAACTCCAAGGACATCGGTTCTTCCAACTGGAATTTGTTGTGATAAGAAAAGGGGTATGTGGCCGGTTTTCTTCGGGCACGCCTGTTCCATCTGCCACTCATCACCTCGTATTTGTTACACCTCTTTAATGACCTCATCATATCGTCTTCGGTTCGTGGAAAACCTCTGAAGTTCGAGATAGGAAAAATTATTCGACGGAAAACTGTGAGCAGCAATACTTCCGAGTCCCTTCATTTTAGTAATGAAATAAATGAACTTTCTTGTTAAAAAAGCAGTTGCAAACAGCGTATGACCACGAGGGGGATAATAAACTAAGTTACTCCCCGGAAACAAGCAAGGGACCATCCCATCAATTCCGATCAAGGGTCCAAGGGTAGAGGCGGATTTAATGTTTATAAAAGAAATTATTTTATAAGTACGTACTACTATCCATTTACTATTCCAAAATGAACTCCAAATGAAATACAAGTGAATTTACCTGGAATATGCGGAAACTGCATAATGAAGTATGCATAATATGGTATCCATCACTGCTGCGGTACGGCGCAACAGTCACCACTTTCGCGTAATTTAGTTACGAAAGCATAAAATAAGAACATCGCCGCACAGCCAGAATCCGCTCCACATGACTCGACGTGTCAGTAGACACTTGTCCCCATAGTGTCTATCCACTGTCCGCTTGATCTTCACATGTGGTCAGGCTAGCTGAAGTTCCGTATCAATGTACGGAACCAGCCCGGGAATAGTCAATTTTTTGTTTGTTGTCGGTACAACACATAATTAGAAGAAAATGGCGACGTTCCGGGGATCGAACTAGGGAGTTCCTGTATTGATCGCAAGGATGTTAACCACGACACCACCCGTTCGCCTTCCATAACTGTATTTTTCTTTTTAATGGGGCTTTAGGGCACACCTATCCATAACTGTACACATTTTCCACCCAGATATAGCCCCCGGAAGAAAGTGTTGATGCGCAGTAAAAGTGATAATTTTATTTGCATTGTTTAATGTTTTGTTACACCCTATACAATCAAAATCCTACTAATTTTTTGCATCATTTTAATGCTCTAACTGTCCCACTTCTAGTGATACATAATTTCACACGTTGTCTGGTGGCAGATTTGAGATGTCTTTTCTAAGACAGTGTCCGGTTTTTATTTTTTTTTATTTTTCCAATTCGAAGCTAATTTTAACCCACAAGATAAACTAAATTCTGTACATTAATTAAATCATTGCAAACATCATAAAATTCTAAGTACTCTATATAAATTTCACAGAAATCGAATGGAACATTAATATTTTAGAGTGACAAACGCAAAACTATGTTAGCTTAAATTTTCGCGTGTCGAGAAGAACCGGCCGCATTTCTCGTAAATTTAAAAATTCATATCTCGGAAACTTATGAAAGGAATCCTACAAAATTTTGAAAATCATCTAATATCCATAGATAGAACAACCACATAAATTTTCATTTTAATGTGTGACAGTGGGTGATATCGCTAGATGATTTTACGTGGAATGACCCATTGGCAAAAACGGAATTTGACCAAATTTATGAGCAAATTCGTACACTGATACTGGATCTGAAGATTTGAAATAGCCATCTAGTGCAATTAACAACAAGAATCTATTATGTTAGGTCTATTATTATTATTATTATTATCATTATTATTGGGAGTTTAGAGCTCGCCAATAATTAGGTAATTAGAGCCCTCCGTTAGGTCCGGAAAAGAGTTTTGAAAGAATAGGTTCCCCAAGTTGGCGTTAATGGTCAATAAAATCATACAACAAAAAGGAATTGATGATTTTAGATTGTTTCATTTTCATATTCCGGTTTTATACATTCTATGAATTGATTGACAAAAATTTTTCCATACTTTCCAATAACTTCGGGGCCGTGCAAACCTTCCACTTTAAACACCTGTTCAATAAAATATTACTGAAATTCGGGTAATTTTAAACGACGCTTTCGATTTATTCTTATATGCGTGTTTTCTGTTTACTTTACAGTATTTTTCTTTCGATTTTCATGCTGTTCCTTGTGTATATACAAAGAAAATGTTAATCATAAGAGATTCGTTGCATATTTGGAAAAAGTAAAAAGTATACAAAACATCGAAAAATACGTTTATTAGTCATAAAAAATAAATACAAGAGTCTCTTTCGCTTTTGTTACTGATATTACAATTACATACATGAAAATTGTTACAAAGTAATTACTTTTGGAGTTTCACATGATCGATTGATTTATACATCAACAGTTGGCAAACAGAATTTACCCAAGAGAAGAAATGGAGCTTNTGTGTGTGTATATATATATATATATATATATATATATATATATATATATATATATATATATATATATATATATATATTAGATGTTCCAAAGACGCAGTTAAATTAAAAACGTCATTTTACGTCATAAGTGACATATATTACATTCGTAACGGAAAAAGGAAATGAAATTATTACGATAATTAATAAGGTCAATATGAAATATTGACTAAAACCTTCGTTAATTAAAATGAGAGAATTCAATGTGAGAGTTACTAATGACGTTACCCTTTAATATTCTTTGTTAGCAACGAATATTCAGGTATTGAAGAAAGTCTTCAAAAATTTAAATGATAATAAATAATTGAAGAATTGTTTTCAGCAGTATTTTTAAAAGATAAGCACCCAGATGTTTCCAGAAAATGATCTATCTGGTTTCGAAGGGTTTAACTATGCAAGGGATTCAGCAAATCACAAGCATATGAGAAGTATGCTTCGATGCATAACGTATCATTGCAATGGGAAGTGTTAAGAAATACAAATACTCTCATTTATTGAATAGCTGATTCACAATAAGTTATATTTTTATATTATGCAAATTAATATAATAAATTAAAATGTCCCTGGATCAGTCGATGCATGTTTAAACACACAGTATAAATTTGACATTGGGTCTCTTCAGCAATAATAATTAATTGTTACGGATCATTCAACGATTATACATCGAAATCCACTGTTTATAAATCATTGCAAAGTCCAAGCGATGACCATAAATTAATAGAAAAATACCATTACGATAGATTAGACTAGGTAAGGATAAATTTTTAAAACCTTCAACTGCCATGCTGAAGTATCGAGAAGGTACTTCCCAGTATAGACGGTCGCATAACCTGGGCAACGTATTTGCGCCGAAGAAAAAAGTACACCACCTCCAGTTTCTTGCACGTATTTTTCGTCCATGGACATTTTTTGACACGCGCTCCATGCTAATCCTCTATTATTATCTACTATATTATTATTAGTATCAGTATACAGAGAAGTAATAACAGATTAATATCAGCAGTTTTTTGAAGTCATCTGGTGAGATGTTGCACCATTTACTATGCACGAGTGATAATGTTACTTGGAGAACTTTCTGAGATATATTTTTCAAGAAGTAATACATTCTGTTTTGTCTTTAAAATGAGAAGTACATTTATGTATACATCTTTTAGTGCTCAACATTCGAAGAATACTCGAGGATACTAGACTGATGAAGTGAGAGGCAGAAATGTACACTCAGTAGCCCCCATGGAGAACCATGTTTGCATCAGAATAATTCATTTTCGGTAAATTAAACACAATTTAGTTATTATTTTTGTTGTTCTTACTCCTAATTTAGAAGGCCGCAAATGTGATACTGAGAAAAAAGGTTTTTATAACGAATATGTAAAGTGTGTTAATTTTTTTTTACAACGGGAGAGATTCTATGTGACTTCAGAAAACGCAAATAGTTAAAAGTCAAAACGTTTTATTCCTGTATCAATTGCATGAAACGTCTAGTACTTTCAGATTTTAGATCCTAATGTATTCTAACTTCGTTTCATCGCGAAAATACATTGTTGGTCCAGAAATAAAACTGGTGTTAGTAGTAAGGGTCCACATCGCGTTTCCTCATACGAGGTGCGGTGCGTCGAAGTGCGTCGTGGGTTGCGGAAGGGCGCGTGTTGCCAGGAGATCCACCGCGCGCGCCACCGCCGCGGCCGCTTCACGCGACAGCGGGTTGTCGTGCACGCGCAACTGCCTCAGGCGGCGCGCCTCACCCACCATCGCCGCCAGAGGCACGCGCTGTAACCGGTTGTTGGACGCGTCCAACTCGCGCAAGCGCGTCAAGCCCGCCAAGTCGCGACCCCGCAACTGCTGTAGCGCATTACGCGACACGTCGAGTGTCGCGAGGCGCGGCAACATGCGTCCTCCACCCCCACGCGCTCTACCCCCGCCGCGAGGTGCAAGCGACTGCAACGTGTTGCCGGAAGCGTTCAGCAGCCGCAGCTCCGGTAACCGTCGCACCGCTTCTAGATGCTTCAAACGGTTGTCACTCACGTCCAACGACCGCAAAACGGCGTTTCCCGCGAAGGTGTCTTCGGCCAGGTCTTCCATGTGGTTGTTGGAGAGGTCGAGCACGCGCAGCTGAGCCAAAGGGCGCAACGCGCCGGGTCCGAGATCTCGGAGGGCATTCCGCGAAAGATTTAGAGTTGCGAGAGCGGGTAGTTTGGCATGCGCGAACGCGTCGTCCTGTAACTGCAACAACGCATTGGCACCAAGAGACAGCATCCGTAGGACCGGTAATCGCAGCACAGGAGGCTGCACGAGGAGATTCTGAGACAGATCGAGTTTGTGCAAGGCAGGACAACCGCTCAACGCATCCGGCTCCATGGATACGATCTGGTTCCCAGAGAGATCCAATTCCTGCAGGAGCCGCAGCTGCAGGTCCCAGGTGGACGCGTCGAGGGCCCGCAGACGGTTGCCAGCTGCGCGTAGCACTATCAGGTGTGGCGCTCCGGCTGTCGCAGCAGCAGGAAGCTCGGACAATGCATTGCGCGACACGTCGTATGATCGCAATGCCGGCAACAGAGGAAGGACTGGGGCTACACGCAAACGGTTCTCTGAAATGTCGAGAGTCCGGAGCGCTGGCGTCGACATTAAAGCAGTCACTGGGACTACCCTTAACGCGTTCCCGGACAAGTCAAGGTGCGCCAGATGGCGCATACCCTCCATCGCGCGCGGCGACAGAGAGCGGATCCTATTCCGAGATAAGTCCAGCATCGTCAGCAAAGTAGCATTCTGCAGAGAGAACACTTCCTCTGGTAATTCCACCAAAGAGTTGCATGATAGATTGAGGTGACGCACAGTCCACGCTCGTAGCCAATCCAGGTCGGTAAGCATATTATTGCTTAAGTTCAAATCCCACATGCTGGTAGTTTCAACAAAAGTTTCTTTCGAGAGGAACTCAATGCTGTTATTGGACAAGTTCAAATCCCACAAATTCTTTAAACCTTGAAATGCGTATTCTTCAATTATAGAAATATTATTTGAACTCAAATCTAAATTAAATAATAAGGGAATGGATGAACACAAGAACGCTTCATCCTCAATTATTACTACGTTATTGTGCGACATATTGAGCTGACGTAAGCTAGAGAGATTACGCAAAAAGTTCAGTTCATCAATAGCATTATGACTGAGATCGAGGTCCCAAACGTAGGAGACCTTTTGGAAGATCGATTCGTCCAAGTGGCGTATGGCGTTGTGGGACAAGTTGAGAGCCACCACTTCCTCCACCGCAGCGAGAGCCAACGGGTGCACGCTACGCAGCCCATTGTGCGCCAAATCCAGGTTGAGGTGCGCGTTGCGGAAAGCGTCGGCGGGCAAGTGGACGATGGCGTTGCCACGCAGCGCCATCTGGCGCACGTGAGTGGCGTCGCGGCCAACCGCCTCACGGAGCGCGTTACCACCCAAGTCCACCGAGGTGAGCGGCGGGCGTGCGGCGGCCAGGAGAGCATGGGCGCTGCCGTTGTCCAGTGCGGAGCCGTGCACGCGTAACACGGCCAGCGACGGCCATGCAGTCAGTGCGCCTGCACAAACACGTCGTAGCGGGTTGCGTGACAGGTCCAGCTCTTGGAGAGACAAGTCGCCCGCCCCGACCGTGCTGCTGGATTCTTCATCCTGTTGTGCATGCGCGATGCGCAATTGAGAGGTGGCAAAGATTAAGTTGGGTTCCCTTGATTGTTTTCTAATAAACTTGTTTCATTCTAGAAGTTCTTTACAATATACGATTTCTTTCACTCTATGCGTAAAATCCTTAACATTTCCTGAATTCTTAAGCATTTTAAAGAAGGAAATAAGAAAAATAAAATTATTAAAAGAACCTCTACAATTAAACAAACAAAAATTTCTAAAGAATCACATTCTCTAAAACAATCTTGTCATTTTCATATCTAACACAGCATTTTTACTCATGCACTAAAATACCCATTTCAAAACTTTTTCCATTTTTTATTAAATCATGAATATTCACGTTATAATCCAGAAAAATAAATAAATTATAACTAAGGACCTTTTTTGGACGATAACAATATAAATTTATGGTTTCTTTTAAATCAACTAAAGTTTAAAATTCAACGTTCGCAAAGAACGTAAGTAATTTATTTATTTATTTATCTAAATTTATGTTATTTAATATTATGGTGATTAATTTAAAATTAGCGTTATGACTAGTCGTATGCAATTTAAACACAGAACAGTGAATTGAAGTATTAATGCATTGTTCTGCCGGTTCAAGTCGTTGAACAAATACAGAAGAGAATATTCGTTCCACCGCACAAAGTGACATATCTATTCGCGATGACGCGAACCAAAGGATTAAAGGGTGTCTGGACACTCACGCTTTGTTTCAGTCCATCCATCGTTTCGTCCGGTCTCTTAGGTCGCGCGTGGGCGTGTTAGGAGGAGCAGCATTAGTTACTTACTTAGACTTCCAGGTTGATGTTACCTGCTTCGAGTACGCTTTAAGTATCGTATCAAAATGAGTTCTCGGAAGTACTGTCACGTTCCCAACTGCAGGATGAGGTCGAATGTTTTATTTTTCCAAGGATTCTTAAGTACGGTATATTTGGAAAGTTGTATAATACAAGCAGACTCGTAATTCGTGTCGTGAACATTTTTATTAGACATTTTTAAGACTGCGACGTGAAAATAAAAGGTAAAGGAACATTATCTCAAGTTTCTTTTTTTATTGATTTGAGAACCAATCTCCAACACATTGAAATACATCCACTTTGCAATTAGCTGACTCCTCAGTTATTTATTATCTGGGAAGCAAGTGATGAATGTTCCATATTAATGTTATTATTTAAAAGCATAATTTATATAGTTTTTAATTAAAGTAATCATTCCCACAATAATTTTTATCAATGAAGTTTTCATAGTTATTTTACCGTCTGAGAAAACAATATATATAAAAAAAATGTATTTAGTATGACTACCGTAGTCCATAGTTGAAAGCTAACTAGATTGTCAGATAATAATGACTGGCACAGAATTTCACCACGTTCCTTACAGCTTTAGATCAATGAGTTCTTTAATTGATTAGTAAAGTTAGTAATCTCTAGGTCATCTCTTGCGTGTATCAAAGTGGAGGGATTTGAGATCGTTTCTACCACATAAACAATTCGGAATTTAAATACATAACCACTTTAAGGGTTGTCTCCAAAATAAAGTATGCACCTTTAATTTTTCTATCATTACCGCAATGGTCGTAATGTTATTCGATTTTTTGATAGATTGAAGTATAAAATCCTAAAAGTCTAATTTCCTCAGGGGAAATATAAATATTATTGTCCAATGAATCATGAAATAATCAATTATTAGCTGCAAATACATGGAGTCGTACAATGGTATTATGTACTACACACAGCTCTTAGTGCACCCACAGTGAGTCCACCGAAGGCGAGGAGACACATTTTGCTAATCCCACGAAAGAATCCGTAATCCGTTCCCCGAACTATGTCGTCAAAAGAGGGCCAAGATCTCTCAGGATGAATTTCTTGGATTTTCCACGCCGAATCTACTCTGAGTCACTTTGTCTTGTAAGGTTCCAGACAGTAGCGGAACTGGCGACATAACAGTTGTCTCGGTGGAAAGATAGTGCTCACCGCTAAACAAGTGTCATGTATAATTACAATATTTCCCTTCCCTATAATGCTATAAGAAGGCAAAAGGTAATGAATTACCTAAACTAAACCCCTCAACCACTTGATATGAAGAAAAATCAGAAATACAATCTGAACAACCATTCACGATGAAAATATGCCTCCATGTTTTCATTACTTTTAGCTCTCCTCAATGCGGTAACAGTTTTAGTTCTTTTCCTGAAATGCTCGCAACACCTGATACATTCTATAAAATGTTCGTTTCAGGAAAATTCCATTTTTTCATCAGGATTCAAGATGTTACATTACGAAACTGGACTAATTTCTTTTGTGCATCAATTAAGTGAGGAGGAAAAACCAAAGTTATAGTTTATCTACGTCACGCAGGAATAAAATTAGGAATAAATTATTTCATTACATTAGAATTATATTATTTGATTATTTTTCTGGCATATATTTTTTCGCTATTTATAAATAATGCAGTATTTTTATTCGTATATTAAATTGTTGAAGTCCACTGAAACCCGCCTCTCAAGTTAGAAAACTCGTCAAACAAACCTCCCACGTAGAAATTTCCAGACGTAACGACGTCATTGCATCGTCGTGCTAACGTCGAAAAACAACACCGTGCCGACGTTGTCAAAGCGTACGCATGAAACTTCAATTCAATGTTGGAGAACGACGCCTTTACAACGTTGCCGTCACACGACATATTAGAAAATCGTAAAAAAAACGCAATCCGGTAACGATGCCTTGACGACGTCGCCAACCCGAAAGCGTGTAACGTCGATTCGACCTCGCAAAAAACTGTTTTTTCGGCGGCGTCAACTCATATGCAAGCTTTTTTCTCAGTACATCTCTGTAGTGATGGATAGAGTGTTATGGACCCTGGAGAAAAACATAATAAAATGTGTTGCATATGCCGATGACTTGGTGCTTGTTGTGGAGGGAAGATCAAGAGCAATGTTAGAAATGGACACACAGAAGGCTTTGAATGAATGTTACCGAATATGTATGAAGAATAGATTGAAAATAAGTGAAACGAAGATAATAATATTGCAGTTTGAACATGCAGTGCAAAGCAGGAGAAATATCCAAATAAGAATGAGAGATGAAAAACTGCTCTTTACAACGCACTTGGCGTATGTTACAAGTAGGTTAAGGAAAATTTATACTGCTTGGTGAGTGTAGCAATCTTGGGCTATGATATCAGCAGGCAGAACGTCAAATTTTTGTATGTAGGGGCATTGCGACAAGTATTGACTTATGGATGTGCGATTTGGGGACATCGTGTTATCTTTCTTTCAAATTGCTGGCATATAAGTTCAATAGAGAGACAAGTCTTATTCCAAGTCGAGTTATAAGACAGTTCCAATAGATGCGTTGCAGGTGCTCGCTGGGATTATACCCATACATTTATAAGTTCAGAAAATAAAATATCGATATCTATTAAAGCAACACAGGGATATAACTGTAAATGGAGAACGACCAACTAAGGATGATAAAATGGCACGATGACGGTTAACAGAGCATTTAATGGAGGGATGGCAGACGAGGTGGGATGCAGACTTGAAAGGAAGACAGACATACACTTATATAGGCAAGGTAACTTTTGTACAAAAGAATAGACGATGGTTTTAGGACAAGTCTAGTAATGTTGGAATATCTTATTGGACATGGTAATTATAGTAAATACCTACGGAGAATTGAAAAGGATATTGTATCTGATTGTGATTGTGGCGAGAATGAAGAGACACCAGTGCATATTTTATAGAATTGCGTGATCTTTGGGACAGAGCGTGCACAGTATATGAAAAAGTATAGACAGAAAGATATTTTGAATTTAAAGGATTTTCGACAACTGATAAAAGAAGAATTGAAATACATCATACTGGAAGAGTACATCACATCCATTGGGTTTTTGCGAATGACTTTGTAGTGGGATTAGAATGAGAAATCACAAGACACGTCTCCTCATGGCGGGGACAATACATGCGCTATGCCGTCAATTTGCGTTGTGTATTACTTAAAACATTAAAAGAAAATAGGACCCTGTATTAAAGAGGCAGGGTGACCTAATGGTCAGGAAATAAAATGAAAAAGAAATGAACGACTTTCTTGACGGTGTTGAATTAACATATTTATTACAACTTTTATAGATATTCTCCATGGTCTTACCATGTTTAATCATATTCAATAGTTGTATAGCCCACGTTCCCTCTCATGGCAGAAGGCCCTGAAATGCTTGACCCGAAATTTCAGGTTTTTTCGCGGCCCGAAATATTCCGCCAGCCCAAAATACGAGACCGTGAAAAAGCCTGAAATTTCCAGCCGGGCAGAAATTCGTCGTTTCGTCTTTAATACAGTGAAAGCGGGTCTTCTCCTTGGGTGCATTTACCGCCGAAAATTTATGTATTCCCCAGTAAATGAAATTCCAAGAATCGTTTATTTACTATTTAACATGTTGTGTGCGGATTTTCGCACCCCCCCCAGAAAAAAAACGTCCACGATCGGGATCGCATCTGCTCCCTGCTGGTTTGGAGACCGCTATGATAACCACTTATCCATCGTCGCAGGCAGGTGAAGAACACCTCTTAGCAATGTTTTTGGAATAGTTTAAGGAATTAATTACAGTACTCATATGCTTAATAAGAGTTCCATTACAGCTGTTGGATAAAAAACTTGTTATAAAATCTAAGGAATAATCAACAAGTAATTTTGTTCAGTGTTGGGAGGTGCAGGAATTTTAAATCCACCACTGCCTTTGGGCCCTTAGATCGGAATTGCATCTCGAGTAAATTGCACTACGCTCATACGAACATTTATTTGTTTGTTTATTTATTTATCACATCAAAAATAGAACATATTCTTAAGTATGGACAATATGCAGCTCCCGGCCTATCACACCACGATATTCTATATGCCATTTCACTTAAAGTACCTAAACGTGAACCGCGTACAATATACTCTCGTGTTTTTAACAACTTGGATAAGACGTTTCTTCAAAGGGCAAGCTGCATCCCATGCAATCAAACCTATGTCTTTGACAATCTGGATGACAAAATTTCTTGCCTAAATCAATTTTTAATGCAAGTATTCCATATCATTTGCCTTATAAAAGCAATAAAAGTGAAGCGCTCCCCAGCCCCTTAGCTTACCGATGAAGTTCGTTCTGTAATGTCCCAAAGAGACGCAGTCTTTCGCACATTCAGGTACAACTCTAAAAACGAATTCTCTTTTTCCACGGAATATTCCTTTTCTCAATACAAAAAGATTTGTAATAAATGTACACAATCGATCAGAAATGTACTCAATTGATCGGTGTAGATCCACGCTTCATTCAGACTTTTGCATTGGTGATAAGAAAATTCCCTTTTCTCCAAACGTAAAAAATCTCGGAATTATAATGAACGAAACACTATCATGAACAGATAGTGTTTACATACATTTGAAAAAAGGCTTATAATTATCTGCGCTCTCTAAATCATGTTAGACACGTACTCACCGAACCCATAAAACAAATCCTCACTCAGTCCTTCCTCATCTTGACAACTGTGACATTTACCAAGATATCCCTTCCACTCTCGTACACAGACTACAAAAGTATTCGCATTACTTTTGGACTGAAACGATACGATCACTTGACCGACTACTACGTAAAAGCAGGTTGGATGGAACTGAAAGACCGACGGAAATTCCATTCTCTCCTTTTCCTTCATGAAACATTTCAGACTAAAACCGCAACCCATCTCTATTCCTTTTTCCAATTTCTTTCCGATGGACATAATCTGAATACTCGTTCTTCTTCCTCCAAATTAGTTCTTTCAATTCCCAGACACAAAACTCAGAAATTATCTCGTTCTTTCTTTATCGAGGTGGCCAAACTGTGGAACAACGTTGATAATAATATAAGGAATATTTCAACCAAAAACTCGTTCTCCAATACATTGCGGTCCTCTTTGCTCTCGGAGTAAATTGCATTAACACAAGGACCACTGTACGAATGGTTATGGATGAATGAGTTATTTATTCCTCTCTTATATCTCTTCCTTTTTATTTCTTAGTTTATTTTTTTATCAAATAGATAATGTCATACATATTTATTTTACCATGTAAATGTATTCACAAAGAGGTTAAGTGTAAGAGAAGGCATTTGCCTTAATATCGCCTCCAAATAAAGATGCTGCTTGCTGATTTTTATTATTATTATATTATTATTATTTATATGTGAAATAGTTCATTATTCTCCATGTGGTAACAAATTCTGTGACTACTTTTTGTGACAATAAATTATTTATTTGTAAATTATTTATTATTCCTGCTTGACAGTAACGTGCTACTTTAAACTGCAGTTTAAAATAGTTGTTAAAAATTGCAGTCAATGCTCTTTCTGACAGATTTATTTATTCAATTTACCAATCATAAAGGAAATTTCCTAATTTGACCAGTGTCTTTTTGTTGATAGTAGGCAGGCTGTCAGTTTTTTATCATTATTACACAGGTTCAATCAATAATATTAATTATATGTGAGTTGTTTAGAAAAAATCTTAATTTATTATTAACAAAACCTTAATCGTACATCTATTCAATTATCTTTTTATGTTATTGTGCATAATATTTATTTAATTGGGTATCGCGCTCCTGATATAAATTCTAATGAACCAACAATATAATTTACGTATAGGAACGGTAGTCAAAAAGTTATCGGAATTGCCTCGCCGTCGCCGAACTAGCGATAAGATAGCGTGCAACTCTTGTGGTAGAGGGTTGGGCATGTTTGGGCGCAGGAAAAACCGATCTGGACAGGTTAACGGAAATTATGCACTAAAGAACACAGCTGTATACGACTAATTTGCACGGTTCATGACTGGGCACGAGACGTTAGAGGACGACGAACGCAGCGGGAGACCGTCGACAACCCGAAACGACGAAATGATAGCAAAAGTGAAAGAACTGATTCGAGATGATCGAAGAATGACAATCGCTGAGTTGGAACACAAAGTTGGTATCTCACACGGATCAATTCATGCTATTTTACGCAATGATTTGAAGATGAGACGCATCAGTGCGAAGTTCGTTCCGAGGTAGCTGAACATGGATCAGATGGCAAGGAGTGTGGTGTCTGCATCACGATAACTGCCAAGCCACACATCGCTTGTTGTACAGAAATTCCTCGCCGAAAACAACATTCCTGTCGTCCCTCAACCATCGTACTATCCGGATTTCGCTCCCAGCTGTTTCCTTCTCTCAAAATGGTCCTCAAGGAGAGACGTTTTGCACCCAATGAGGACATCAAATCGAATATGACGGCTCAGCTCCGACAGATTTCGAAAGAAGCATTCTACTGCTGTTTCCAACAATGGTAGGATCGATGGAGCAAGTGTGTTTGCGCGCAAGGGTACTATTTCAAAGGTGATGAGGAAAGCATTGCCATACGTCATAACAGTTGCATGTTGAACCACCATCCCAGGAACGTTTTGATTGCCCCTCGTATTTCAGGCCAGCCTCAAGAGATGGTTCTTCCATTTCATGCCGGCCCAACGCTTAGTCTTGGTCCAAAGTTATTCGGGCTCGACTCAAAGTATTTCGGTAGGGTCTTAAATTTTTTTGGGTCAGTCTAAAGATATTTCGGGCCGGCTTTAAGTTATTTCGGGTCGAGACCAATAATAAAGGGATCGGCTCAAAAATATTTCAGGCCAAGACCAATAATAAAGGGCCTTCTGCCATGGGTTTTAAAGACGTTCTTTTTCAACGTCCGTCTTCAGGCATCTGACAGCGGCGGTATTTGATCCAGGGTAATTCGTTTCTCAAGGCGAGGACGCTACCACTGGGTTCCTGCAGGGCGGTGATACGTAGTAATTCTTTATCCTCTTATGTTGCACTCTTAGTATTGGTACCATGAATTCTCTACATGAAAAATAGTAATCCTCTGTAAAATCTTGAAAAACAGATCCGAAAGTACCAAGAAAATATTGTTCTTATGAACCCAAGCGTTTCTTTATTTTGTATACACTTGAAATTTATTCTTATTACATTAATACAATTGAAAATAACATTGTTTAAAATAATAATTAGATATTGAACAACATTAATTTACAAAAAATTCCAAATATCATCAGGACACAGCTGCTTGACGTTGAAACAACGTGGTAAATTTTTGTGGTCTCGACTTCACGTTTCGGGCGATGCGGTGTTCGGATGGTGTCGTTTATTCGACGTCGATTTTCCAATCGATCTCGACGTCGAAACACGTCGCAATGATCGTAAAGTCGGCGATTTCTGCATGGGTTGCTATCGGCATTTTACATACTGTTTGAAATCCAGCATAGCAAATGCTCTATGCTCTTGTCAACGTAGTGGAAGGCAAAAGTGAGAGAGATTAAGAGAGAGGGGAAGAAAGTGATAGAAAGAGAGAGAGTGGGGAATGGATGAGAGGGCATGAGACGGGCGAATGGATGAGAGGAAAATGGCGACGCCATAGACCTTGAGATTGATTATTATTTGTCGCCCTTAATACGATACACTTTTATCTTTTCAAAACCTGATTCCGTATTTGTGTTTTGTATTTAGGCAGCTGTCAAACCGAGACCATATTTACGCATGGACCAACTAGGGCCATAGGCCATGGCCGCACCATTCAAGAAGTGGCCTATTTTCTCTGTCTCTCCTTAGTCCATACTCCAGGTCTGAAAATTTTAATGTGGACGGGCATATCGACATGTCACGAGATTTTTATACCTAGCAACACAAATCTGTTTGTTAAGGAAAAAGTAGTTATCGCTTAGTAATGAAATTTCAATATATTTTCTTCTTTTGTTCGTGACATCGTACTCTTTTATAAGCATTTAATTAACTAAAATATTACTTCTTAATTACACATTTCTCTTTTCATCTACAACGATAATGTAATTTATTTTCCATTTCCATATTTATTGTGCTCTTTATCATTTTACCTTTATAACTCCAGTACTTATTTAATGTCCCATTTTTTTAATATGGCGGATCGAGTTACGAGAACTACTCTTCCACTAAAACCACATTCTTGAAGTAGAGAGTTAAGGATAAGACATGTGAGTCAGAGAGTGGAAAGTGCCAAACTGGCAGTTGTCTGGAGTAGGTAAGAAACAACCCAACTTACACCTTCTCTTGATTGACAATTTCCCTGACTTCTTTGGTTTTTGTGCGGAAAACATTGGAGTAATATTCTTAATAATGAGCCAAAGACTGCACATGATTCGTCTTAGCTTGTCTATCTCTCTCAAAATTCCCCTTCACGTTACAATACTTCCATACTTCGAGGGACTTTGGCTAACATCCAAACTTGCTTCGCTTGGGACGCACATTCAAGGACCAATTAAGTTTTTATCTTCTTAAGATGAAATTCATTAAGTACATTTTGAAGTGGGCTATGTTTGTCTAACATGTTGGAGAACTTACTGATGGAACGGAAAAATAAGGATTATATTTTAACGTAAATCGTTTTCTGTTGTGCTGTTTTCTTAACGCTCTCTGCTTTGTGCACAGTAGAAACTTCAAGTTCGTGTTAGCAAAACGGTTACGATTGTGAAGTATTGCCTCAAGTCCCAGTATACAACTTCGCATTAAGATCACACTACTTCGATGAATTTTTACAATGGCTCATCACATCTTAAGGCAAGATATAAATACGGGCAGCTGTTATTGGGAAAATTTATAAATCAGTGACCAAACGCGAAAGGCTCACGATTTGTTATCAATAATCCATACTGTAGGTAATTGAGTGAATGCGTAACATCGTGCTGGGTCTCTTGAACGGCTAAGCAACATGTGTTGATTTTGGAAGCATGTATATTCTTAATTATCATTCACGTTCATAAAACTTTTATTACACAATTTTATTCATATGCACAAAATGAAACATTATTATGCCAACATTATTTTTCCTACATATCTCTAAGTGTTTATGTAAAACTCACGTTTGTCATTATCTTTTCATACACACCTTTATGAAGCGTCAAGAATCAAGTTCACCTAGAAACAGACTCATTCCATACAGACAAAACCCGCCGCTTTGCTAGCGAGAAAGTGTGGTTTTTTTACAACTTTTCCTTCAAAATCACCATTGTAAACAAGAAAAATCTAAACCGAATTTCAGAAACATCACATGTGGAGTTCAGGGTCATTCCGCACAGATGTATAGATTGATTTCCTCTTTCATCATTTATTTCTAGAGGGATGGTGGAATTTAAATTAATATTCTGAATGAAATACATCGGAGTCATTGTCAATTTATCTAGACATGAGTGCCTACCCGCCGCATAGCGCAAAGTCGAATACGCCAAAAGTTTCGAAATTCGGCGCAGGCATGCACCTCTAAGCGAGTTTCGAAATTCGATTTCGAAATTTCTTATTGAATGTTGGGCGTATTTTGACCTTCTCACCTAACACAAAAACTATAAGGCCTAGAACTTTAAAACTTGGCACACGTGTTCTCCAAAATTGGTTCCGATAGACCTCTGGACATTTTTTTCCAAATTCGAATTATATTTCTTAATTTGGTTTTTAAGCGTTTTTTGTTGTCAGATGCGCAGCGACGAGACTAGAAGATTTAAAACATCGAAATTTGCTTCACGCGTACTTGAGTGGGTGGCTACGGAGTGAGTCCAAGATCACTACGGAGCGATTTTTTCAAAATTCGAATCAGACTTTTCTTTGTTTAGTTTTAAGTGGATTTTGATGTGCGCCGCGGAGCGATGAACTTCTAAACATGGCACATTTTCCAATGCGGGTCCTAGAGCACTACCTAGTGATGTCTTCGAAATTCGGTTTAGATTTTCCTTGCTCACATCAATGGTAATTCAGAAGGATTAGTTGTACAGAAACCCATACCTTCACGCTAGCAAAACGACAGGTACAACAGGTAGTTTATATAGTACTTCTACATCGATGGGAAAATATTGCTCTAGATAGATAAAATTAGTTTTACATGAGATGATCTCTCAACCCATGCTATTGTACTAATCTAAACGATTGTTGTCGTATGACCATAACGCTCTCATTCACTTTCAGTTCACGTCTGTTAAAACTCACTGTCTCCAAATAATGTAGTTTCAGATAAACATGTAGATGTAGATTAATTTTCGAAATTTATCGAAAATCGGTCACACATAAATACCTAGTTCACTGTAATGTTATGACATAACGGACATAGAGTGTCAGTGGCATGTTTTCTCAAAGTACTACCACTTCCCCTATCATTCATTATCTCCTCTCTTCATCAAATACATGCATCCCTTTCTACCACATTTCCAGAACAAACAGGAGTACGCGCGCGATAGGGAAAAACTGCTATGGACCACCGCTTTCTCCCCACTCAATAAGCCGTATGAGACAATGAAAAATACGTAGAATACATTAATATATTTGAATATAATTTTATATCATTAACCAATATATTTTGTAATACATTCCGATATAAACCACATATCACGTCACATACGGCATGTCAATTACATACGGATCTTATAAATTGTACTTAGAAAACAAAGTTATATTATTTTTAAATCCATTTTCAATTTAAAACTTTTTCGATATAGCGCATTTTTCCATAACAGATAGAAAACTGGTCGATTTTAAGCGAAATTTATTATTATTGACTTCGTTATCGGAAAGGTGAGTTAAACACACGCCAAATATTTTATCCTTGAGCTACAAGGAAGTAGAAAGCCAAGATAACTGTACTAGTGGGCAAAACTAGACAAGTAAAATAAGAAACGCACTACGCTCAAACTGGGTGACATAAGCAACGCCAAATGGCAGCGAACAGAACAACCATTCAATTGCACTACCAAAGGACTTGTAGTACGTCCACATAAAGCATAGCTGCATTAAGATTCGAGGATCAAACGCTGTTAGTTAAATTATGTTCAGAAACGAAAAGATTTTGAATTAAAATAAATATACTCCTAAATGAATATGCACATTGAAATATAACCTGTGACTAAATTCTCAACACTTTATAACCAAGGTAAGTCTCATGGTACAAGTAAATATATTTATGTACAAACATCATTTTCATAAAACTAATAATTTAGACTTTACTCATGTAAAATGCATCATGAATGCAATATTTAAATATACTTTGAATAATTTCGCAGATTACGACTGCAAGCATGAGATTTCGAAAAACGAACCTCATCCCCTATTTTCCATCCCTAAATGCATAATTTTATCCCTTTTGATTTTTAAACTTTGTACAGTTGATCAAAATAAGTTGAATACTTCTGTCTTCAAAGCCTTTTAAGTCTTAATTCGGCCCTCAAGGGAGTAGTACCCCAAGGGGTGAATAGCAAGGGGTAATATGAAGTAATAATCGAAAACGACCAATATTAGTATCCAGTGGCGGATCTAGACAGTAAACAAAAAGCATTTTTGTTTAAAAATTATGGTTTTACATTGCAAATTTTATACATATTACCTTTAAATAAAATGCATCAAATAAATAATTAACAATGAACAATCTGCTATTATTAATAACAATAACAATTATTTATTAAACTTATTAATATGGTATTATTAATTTTATTAATCTGGTAATATAAATTTCCTTAATCTAGTATTATTCATTTTATTTAACCGGTATTATTAATAACAAAAACAATTACAGCTAATAATAGTGTTCACGTGGAAATCAGGGGATTCAGTGTTTTGTTATTGTGCAAATATTTCTGTGGAACATTACATCTTCCTGGTGGAATTAATTATGTTTTGTTCAAAATATCCCCTTTAATTTCTCATTAGCTTTGCTCAATTTTCTAAAGCTCTTGCAAAGTAGATGTACTGGATTTATTTAACCAAGTACTATTGAGGTTGATGTTTGTATTTCCAGTGTTCTTGTGAATGTCAGTGTTAAATACTTAGTAAATTTGTTTTGTCCCTTTTTGCAGGGTTTTGTTAGATAATTAAGTATTACATACGTGTAATGATAGTGTATGAGGAGTGAAGCAAAATATTTGTATGATCTCTCAATTTCTACTTGATTCATGTTATCTTATGAAACAAGTATCCCATCATCTTGGATATTGATAAATGAAGAATATTTATCACGAACTTCTTTTGTGCATTTGTGCAAATCCATAATCTTGTTCTTGTAAACTTGCTCACTAGAGCAACTACAATCCATGTTCCTCTATATGTACTCTGCATGTTAAAACTGTAAGATAGCATCTAGGTAAGAAAACAAGAAATTAGTTTTGCAACTCTTCTTAGTATAAGGTGGTGTTTGAACAATGTTTGAACTATTTTTATCGTTAGTAGTATATTGAAATGTTAAATCCGCCTCTGCCTTTGATGGGATGGTCCCTTGCTTGCTTCCGGGGAGTAAATTATGTTATTATCCTCCTCGTGGTCATACGCAGTTTCTAACAGTTTTTTGACAATAAAGTTTATATAAAAATTATTAATCTGGTAACACTTTTAAAGGTATATCATTTATCAACTTCAATTTTGTCTGTTAGTAGTTCAGGTCCCCCATAGATCCGCCACTGTTAGTATCGAATCTATAGTTTTTTGAACTGATGAGTTGAATAGTGATATTCACAATGTAGTGAATGTATGACTATTATTCATAATTACGGGTAGGAATCAGTAGCGTACCTAGGCGGGTGTGGATAGGGTGGTCCGCTCCGGGCCTCCAGCTGTGAGGGGCCTCCAAATGGATCTTCAAGTCATGAAAATACGTAAATTTGAACACAAATATACTGTAAAATATTTCTCTATCCGTAAAATAAAGAATACTTCAGATTATTATTAAAGGAATCTACGATTTCCATTTCAATTTTTTTTAAATATATTGGTGCGATAGATATGCACTTGTTGCCAAGCAAAACCTGTTTGTATATGACTTGAAAATGGGGGCCTCCTAAAAGACTTCATTTGATATACTCGCAGGTACGCTACTGGTAGGGGTACTGGAAAAACACTGTTCACATCATGTAGGTACAGACGGGTTGTTGCCCGTAATAGTGCAATAAAATGGGGAAGAGTGCGCAATGTTCCTGCCTATAGAATTCTCGAAAGTATACTGCGGGTGTGCTTACTGGGATGGAGTAGATGCTAATGTAACAGTACCCTCGCCGCGCTACAAGTGTTACTTGGATACATGTCTCTGGATTTATACATTCATAACATGAACTTTAGGACATTAGTAAGAATGAACAATGAGGAAGAAACGAAGGAGAAAAAAGGGTATGCGACGGAAAAGATACACTTAAGTTGACAGCTACGATGGGAAAAGGACATGAGAGGGCGCACAGCATATAGGTTAATTTCTAACGTGCAATACGCGACGAAGAATCAATAATGATTTAAGTCAAATGCACCAACGCTAAAAAATACTTCTATTTGTAACTCCTCGGAATAAATAGGATGTAAACGTTTCAGTAAGTTTTCTGTTCGTTCTTAGGCCTGAATATTGATGAACAAATTTTGATTATTTATGGGTAAATGGGATAACTTTTGTCAGGGAAAGGCAACGAATCAAACTCGGTCGTTCTATTGTCTACGCAGACGCAAAGTCCTCCGCACCACTCTTTTACCAGCGTACCGTTTCCAGTCTGAAGAACCGGCTCAGATTCAATCTCCACATAGAAAAGATGTTCAATGAGTCGTATAAGCTTGGGGTCGACAATAGTTCATAAAATACCTTCTGTGGGGTAAGAAATGACCCCAGACTTCTTTAGGAGTAAATGCAACATATCTAGGTACGACTTAAGGTTCATTTCCGTTTTCACCGGGTAGAAAATCATGCTAATATTGAGAAAACACTATGGATGTGAGTACCCCAGAATTGAAAGTGATATCCAAATTCAGACGAAAGAAAGAATTTATCCAAACCTCTGGAAATGGCATCCCAACCTTATAGTTCTGATACTATAAGGTAGGAATGTGACATTCAAAAGTTTGGAGAAATGTCTTCCCTCCTCTGAATTTGGATACCACATCCAAAATAGTTCTCTCAGTGCAGTATTCGGTACCTCGGAGTCATTTTCACAATGGTCGAGTGCCATCACGCTGTTGTCCGCCGCCAGTAGATGTGTGAGAGTCCGAGCACCAGCCAAGAAGCGCAAGCGCATCAGCCGGTTGCCTTCGACGTTTAGGCGCTGCAGGTGGGGTGCCCCGGCCAACGCTGACGGGGGCAGCACGGAGATGGCGTTGTGCGATAGGTCGAGCGCAGCCAGCACCTGCAGGCCGTCAAACGCAGCCGACGGGATGCTATGCAGACGGTTGCGAGCCAGCGATAAATGAAACAGACCCACGACTCCGGAGAAGCCTCCATCCGGAAGGGTCTCCATTGCATTGTCCGACAACTCCAGGAATCTGTCAACATGCCATTCAATAAATTGGTGAGGAAACCGTGTGGTACTACTCTCCTCCCAGTATCGACCCAATCTTGGATATCCACATTACGTAACGGAATGAAACATTTCTTGAGTCACTGTTTTCATGAGAACAACTAGCTGACAGACTTGAGAGTAATGTTTTGCTTAACTGACTCTCTAACTGACATGTCGAAAATTTGCAATGTTAGTCTATTGCTAATAATGACGTACCAAACAAACGCGAGATGACACCCTCACAAAAGTCAACGTATTAATTAATTTTATTTCGATAAGACGGGGTCTAGCTAATGACCTCTAATACCCATTAACACTTAAGGTCATTTCTTCGTGCGGATACATATGAGAGAGATTAATTGATCCAAAATTAGAAAAATCAATGTTCATGCGACCCACCAAACGACAATATGCGGTGCTACAACGCTAGACAGACACTAACGTAAAATTGTTTGAATTTGTAAAAAACATTCTTTAAAACTCATAAATTCTAGTTTTCAAAATTGAAAAAAAAATGCTGACTTTTTACAAACACGGTCAACCCTAAATCTGTGTTAAAAACCCAGCGTTCTCCATTTACTCGTATATATCCGTAATACCTCAGTATTTTTTAAAACTTTTGGTGCGAAATACTGTGGAATTGGATTGTCTGAAGAAATAGACTGACCAAAGAAAAAGGTTTCTTGTCCGCCATGTTTCTATGAGAACAAAACACATTTCGAAGATACGGAACAAATTGGTTGAAGGTAGAAGACTGTATTTGTAACTAGGCGACACATATCTCCGTGTGTTAAATTCCGATCGACTCAGAGGAGAACGAGGTTGATTACCCGCCAACGAAGAATGCCCTGGCCAAAGGAAAAATGTTTTTGAGTGCAATACGTTAAATACTGGAAAGGATACTTAACAGAAGCTTTGCCGCACCCCTATTTTCCCTTTCAAGAAACATTAGCCTGAGAACAACGTGAAACAGGCTTCAGGCTCAGTTAATTCTGCTGAAAAGAAGATTGTTCGTTAAGTTTTCCACATTTTTAAAGTGAAACTTCATTGGGTGTGTTAGGTACGAAAATCCCGGGGTGTCAATTTGCAGTTTGCGTCGGCTTATCTGCGTATCACTTTCCGGAAGTATATTCCGATATATATATTCGAAGTGCGCTAGGAGTGAAATTTACTAAGAGGCTCCATCCTTAACCCATTTCAAATTCATCCTTAACCCTTTGAATTTATAAATATTTGGGTTTATTTATATAAACTAAAAGATCAAATCTTGTTATTTTGGCGAAAGAATTAGATGAATTTAGGTTTGGAAGCATTTAAGCAGTTTATGAGTTCTTCACTACTTTACAATAGAAACAAAATAACGAAGCAAGAGTTGGACCTCGAGAAGTGTGATACTCAAAACAGGTTGAGGCTCAAATGACGCACAAGGTGTAATAGTAATGTCTTTCCCAATTGTAGTACTGTAATACATGAATACACTGTTTAGTTTTCGAAATAAAAATAATTATATGTTTGTATTCCCTATGAAAACAACATTCAAGTGCCTAAGCGTATTTTTTACCCTACGGTATTTAGGAAGCTATCATTTCCAGAGAAGCGGATACGAGCCTCTTAGTAATTGACGTACGTTCCATTACCTTGCAAGTGTTTCAAAAGTAATGAAATAATTACTAAACACTAGTACCATTTCCTATTTCGTCATTTCACGTACTCAGTATCTAGAACTTATTCATTTTCCAATAATTGTTATTGGAAAATGTTATTATTATTACTAAGTTATTAATAAGTCTGTTTCCTCTGTAACTGTGCTGGAACGTCCCTATTCATCACAGAAACGCGGTTTTGATACATTTAAGAAAGTTACGGAACTATTATTAAATTTTTCCTGGAATGTATAGTTTCGTATTCATCTCTTCCAATTTGACAAAAAACTATTCCTGTCTGTCCCAACGAGGGTTATGAAGACTATCAAAGGAAATGAGGACCGCTACCATCACGAATGATCAGGGGTTTTTAGTGAAAGCGTACGATAATTATAGAAGAATCGGGTTGAAGGAAATCTATCAAATTATCCTTCTTACGCGAAGATAGATGTAAATTTAAAAAATGATGTAGATTTATATAAACAAAAAGTTTCTTTTGTTTTGTAACATTTATTCTGTAATCTTTTACATGTTTAGGACGTATATTTTATATTTGTAATGTAATTTATAGTTATTTAATATAAAATGAACAAATTGAATGCCTGTAGCGTGGCTCGCGTGCATTTTGATACTAGAAATATTCTTTCTGGAATTACCATGGATATCCGTGTGTCCGTCATACAGCCTAAATTGTGTATACTCCTCAGACGCACCTAAGTGCATTACAAACATACATTATTATACATCGAATTGAATATTCTCCTTAGATAAAACTGTGTGTAAATATTTATCGTTAATTTAGCTTCTGGAGACTTTAACGTTTTCATACACAAGTTCAAGATATCTTTGGAATCCATAAAATACGTAAAGAAAAAAGTACAAATATTATCCTAGACGAAAATGGGACAATATTCGTTCCCTTTAATTATCGTTGAAATGCTCAGACACCCATTAAAATGCAGTGGTATATAATAGGCAAGAAAATAGCGTAGACAACCAAATCTGGAAAAGTATACCCATTTTCACGCATTTCAAAGTGGAATATCAAAAAGGACAAAAATAAGTTTTGAGATATTTGAACAAACAATTTTTTTAAACAAAACCGAGGTATTAGTGCCCTATTAGTTCGTGAGAAATAGTATAAAAATCGACCAATCATATTTCACCCTATTGAATCCCTTTAAAATAGGAAGAACAACAAAATGTTTTAGTAGTTCCTGTCTACGATATGAAAGCAACATCTCAAAATTCCAAGTTCCCTCCTTTTATAGTTTTCTCTCGACATTAATGAATATTTCAGGGGGAAGCCACGCTTATAAGTATTGATTAAAGTAGAGTCTACGAAATATTTAATTTATGACGATGAAGCATATCCTGTGATCATCTCTGGGATTTAAGCTACCCCTCTGCCGAGTTTCATCCAGATTAGTTCAGTAACTTTGATGTCAAGTCTCCGCAAACAGATAAGTGCACTTTCACAATTCATATGTTCGTCAGGATTAAGTTCTTGCAATAATTCATGTCTTTAGGTTGTAAATAAAACTAACTTTGTTTGAATAAAAAATAAATCAGTAAAAATATGTAAATTTGTTAATTATGTCAGTAAAAACTGAAACATTAGTGAAAAATTTTCCTCCAAATGGAAAGAGACGATTTCAAACAACTTATTGCATGTAATTTTGTGCAGGTGGACAAGCAAAGCCAATTGAAAGGAAACATGGATGAAAAAGGCGGGGATAAAGCAATTCCGGTATAATTGATACTTAAGAGAGTATGAAGTTACGATAGAAGTAGATTTATATTGTCATTATTTATGAATGTTTCAGAATAAATGTTTGAACTGTAGTAGAAATAATAAATATGAGACTAGTGAGATAACAGATAGAAGGAAATTCTTTATCTCCTTTAGGAACTTTTGTTGGATTTAGTAGCCCCGTTGAAAAAACTCAATTTTGTTAGTAAATGCAGATCTCTTCTTCTGAGAGGTATTTCAGATAACTGAGCTGATTGTGTTGCGCCTCGGAGTATGAAAATCGACGGAATTCTATTTCATTGTTTTGAGGAATCCACAGAATTATGTTTCTTCCTATTATATAAATACTAGCTGAATACCCGGCTTTGCACGGGTTAGGGAGAAACAATAATATAAATATACTACATAAATAAAAACAACAAATTATAA